>VZQC01011377.1:244507-349241 GCA_009823505.1 Rhizomys pruinosus | reverse complement strand
TCCATCTGGAGTTGACCTTTGTACAAGGTGAGAGGTAGGGGTTTAATTTCATTCTTCTACAAGTGGTGATCCAGTTTTGCCAACACCACTTGCTGAAGATGCTGTCTTTCCTCCATTGTGTCTTCTTGGCCCCCTTGTCAAATATGAGGTGGCTGAAATTGTATGTGCTCAGGTTTTGGTCTTCAGTTTTGTTCCATTGGTCAACTGGTCTGTTGTTGTGCCAGTACCAAGCTGTTTGTATGACTATAGCCCTGTAGTATAGTTTGAAGTCTGGTAAAAAGATCCCCCCCCCCACACCGTATTGCTCTTTTCATTCAGGGTTGCTTTGGCTATTCGGGGTCTTTTTTTTTCCAAATGAAATTAAGGATTTTTCCAAGCCTGTGAAGAAACTCTTGGGGATTTTTATTGGGATTTCATTAAATCTGTACAAGAGTTTGGGTAGAATGGGCATTTTTACTATACTTATTTTCTCAGTCCATGAGCATGGGAGGTTTTTCCATCTTCTGATGTCTTCAATTTTCTTCTTCAGGGGTTTAAAATTTTTGTTGTAAAGATCCTTGGTGTCTTTGGTTAGGTTTGTTCCTAGGTATTTTATTGTTTTTGAGGCTATTGTGAGTGGGAAGGCCTCCTTATATCCCTTCTTCAGTTGCTTGTTGTTGGTGTAAAGAAATGCTACTTATTTTTCTAGATTTGTTTTGTATCCTGCCACTTTACTGAAGATCTTGATCATTTCTAGGAGTTTTCTGGTGGAGTTCTTAGCATCCCTTAAGTAAAGGATCATATCATCAGCAAAAAGGGATAGCTTGACTTCCTCTTTTCCAATTAGAACTCCTCTAATTTCCTTTTCTTGCCTTATTGCCCTAGCAAAGGTTTCAAGCACTATATTGAAGAGGAGTGGTGACAGGGGGCAGCCTTGCCGAGTTCCTACCTTTAAGGGGAATGCTTCAGTCATTTCCCCATTTAGGATGATATTGTCTGTGTGTTTCCTGTATATGGCTTTGATTACATTGAGGAATGATCCCTCCAATCCAATTCCCTCTAGGACTTTAAGTATGAAGGGATGCTGGATTTTGTCAAAGGCTTTTTCTGTGTCAGTTGAGATGATCATATGGTTTTGTCTTTCAGTCCATTTATATGTTTGATGATATTTATTGATTTTCCTATTTTGAACCATTCCTGTATTTCTGGTATGAATCCAACTTGGTCATGCTGGGTAATCTTGATGTGGGTCTGTATGCAAGTATTTTATTTAGAATTTTTGCATCCGTGTTCATCAAGGAAATGGGTCCATAGCTCTCATTTTTGGTTGTATGTTTGCCTGGTTTTGGTAATAGCGTGATGCTGGCTTCATAGAAGGAATCTGGAAGAACTCCCTCCATTTGTATCCTTCTAAACAACTTGAGTAGTAATGGTTATAAGTCTTTTTGAAATATTTTATAGAATTCTGTTGTGAAACCATCTGGGCCTGGGCATTTTTTGGTTGGGAGGCTTCTTATTACATCTTCAATTTCTTCATATATTATTGGTCTATTTAAGCTGTCGATCTCTTCTTGGTTGAGCTTTGGTGATTCCCAGGATTTCAATTATTCATCCATTTCTTCTAGATTTTCAAACTTACTAGATTATAGGTTTTTGAAGTATTCCCGTAAGATTGTCTGGATCTTTTCTTTTTTAAAAGATTTTTTATTAAAATTTTTTATATTTATTTATTTATGTGTATAAATGTGCTGTCTGCATGTAGTTCTGTGCACCCATGTTGTGCAATGCTGCTGAGGTCAGAAGAGGGTGTCAGATTCCCCTGGAACTGGAGTTCTTCTGGAATTGGAGTTACAGACGGTTCTCGGCCACCATTTGGGTGCCAGGGATCAAACCCAAGTCCTCTGCAAGACAGTCGGTGCTCTTAACTGCTCGGCCATCTCTCCAGCCTGATTGTCTGGATCTTTTCATTGTCTGTTGTGATATTTCCCCTTTCATCAAAGGTTCTATTGATTTGGAGTTGTTCCTTCTTTCTTTTGGTTAACTGGGCTAGAGGTCTGTCTATCTTGTTTATTCTCTCAAAGAACCAACTTTTGGGTTCATTGATTTTTTGTATGGTTTTCTTTGTTTCTATTTCATTGGTCTATGCTCTGATTTTTGTTATTTCTCCTTTTCTGCTGCATTTAGGATTCATTTGTTGTTGTCTCTCAAATATTTTTAGTTGCAGTGTTAGATCGTTCACTTGAGCTCTTTCTGTTTTTTTAATGTAGGTGCTTAGAGCTATAAACTTCCCTCTTAAGACTGCTTTTATAGTGACCCATAGGTTTTGTTGTGTTATATTATCACTGTCATTTAGTTCCAGGAAAGTTTTTATTTCTTTCTTTATTTCTTCCTTGACCCATTCATTGTTCAGGAGAGTGTTGTTTAGTCTCCATGTGTTCTTGTAAGTTTTAGGGCTTATCCTGGTGTTGATAATGAGTTTCATTGCACTGTGGTCTGATAGAATAAATGAGATTATTTTAATCTTTTTGTGTTTGTTGATTTTTTTCCTGTGTCTCAGTATATGGTCTATTTTGGAGAATGTTCCATGGGGTGCTGAGTAGAAGGTGTTTTCTCTGGTGTCTGGGTGGAATATTTGATAGATGTCTGTGAGGTCCATTTGGTGTATTGTATCATTCATTTCAGATGTCTCTCTGTTTATCCTTTGTCCTGTTGATCTGTCTGAAGGACTTAGTGGGGTATTGAAGTCCCCTACTATTAGTGTGCTGGGGTTAATCTGTGCCTTGAGATCCTGAAGAATTGTCTTTATAAAATTTGGTGCACCAGAGTTTTCTGTGTATATATTCATGATTGTGAGATCTTCATTGTCAAAATTGTTCCTTTAATAAAGATGTAATGGCCCTCTTTGTCTCTTTTGATTTCTTTTGCTTTGAAGTTTATTTTGTCTGATATTAGAATAGCCACACCCGCTTTCTTTTTGGTACCATTTGCTTGGAATACTTTCTTCCATCCCTTCACCTTAAGTTGGTGCCTATCCTTGAAATTGAGATGGGTTTCTTGTAGACAGCATATAGATGGGTTTTGTTTCCTAATCCATTCTCCCAGTCTATGCCTTTTGATTGGGGAGTTTAGCCCATTAATATTTAAGGTTACAATTGAAAGATGGATGTTGCTTCCTTTCACTTTATTATCCATTTGGACTTCTAGCCTCTGATTTTGCTCCTATGGTTATGTTTTTATTAGTTTCTTTTCCTAGGTGTTTGAGGATTGTTGCTCCTCTCTTCTGCCCTTTGAATTGCTTCAAGTATTTTATGAAGAGTTGGTTTTCCAGACATGTATTCCATCATCTTGTTTATGTCATGGAAGATTTTTCTCTCTCCTTCAACTATAGTCGACATTTTTGCTGGGTAAAGTATTCTGGGTTGGCATCCATAGTCCCTTAACACTGGGAATGCTTTGCTCCATGTTCTTCTTGCTTTCATGGTTTGAGCCGAGAAGTCAGTTGTAATTCTGATGGGTTTCCCTTTGTATGTGACTTGTTTTTCTTTTGTAGCCTTCAGAATTTTGTCTTTGTTTTGGGCATCTAGCATTTTAACTATGATATAGCATGGGGAGTTTCTTTTCTGTTCTTGTCTATTTGGAGTCCTATGTGCTTCTTGTATTTGTATGGGTTTGTCCATTTTTAGTTTGGGGAAATTTTCATCTATTGTTCTGTTGAAGATCTGATCAATACTATTCTCTTGAGATTCTTCTCCTTCCTCTATTCCTATGATGTGGAGGTTTGATCTTTTCATAGTGTCCCATATTTCCTGGTTGTTCCACATTTGTGTATTTTTAAATTATTCGTAATCTATATTTAACCTTTTTAGTTGCTCTGTGTTATCTTCCAGATCTTATATTCTTTGTTCTGCTTCCTCCATTCTATTTCTAAGGCTTTTTCCTTTCCTTTCTTCTTGATTGGATGAGTGTTCTATTTCCTTTTTCATTTCATTCTGTGATTTCTTTAGTATTTCCATTTCTTTTTTGAGCTTCTCAATCTCTTCTTGGTGCTCCTTACTTCACTGGTTGGCTTCCTTTTTCAGTGTTTCTACTTCCTTCCATAGTTTTTTTTTCTCCCTCTAGTTCTTTCTGGAGTTTGTCATTCTCTTCCTTTAGTTCTTTCCAAAGTTTGTCATTGTATCCCTCTAGGTCCTTTTTGAGTTTTTCATTCTCTCTCCTTAGTTCTCTCACTTCTTCTTTATTTTCTTTAATTTCTCTGCATGGGTCTGCAATTATTCCTCTAAGATCTGTTTCTTGAGTCACCTCCAGGGGGATCCCACTGTAGCTATCTCCTACCGGGTTGGTAGAGCTTGGTGTGGAATTATCCTGCACCTTTCCCATGTTATCCCTTCACCGTGTCCCTGGCATGAGGGTTTCCCTTTTTTTTTTTTGCCTGTATTCTGATGCCAATCACAAATGTTTTTTCACTATGTTGAAGGCTTGTTTTGCTTGCCTCCTCTGACACATTTTTTTTTTTTGCTCCTCCTTGTTTATGGAGTGTTGACTTATCTAGGTTTCAGGCTTTCAATTTTGTTTATATATTGGATATTGGAAGTGTAAGTCACTCTTCCCTTCTTGTTCTGAAGGTTCTCCAAAAAAAAAAAAAATCCACTTGGATACTCTCTCCTCAATTCCAGTTGGGGGCAAGGGGAATCCGTGACCTGTCTGGAGTGTGGCCAGGCTCTTACCTGTGCTTCAGGTGGTTTTGGCAAGCAAGGGTCCAACCTGAGTACCCTGCACAAGGACTCACTATGGCACCAGAGCCGATGCCGGCTGCAAGGGGGAAGGGGCTCCATAGTATGCTTTTTATCTGCTTTTCCTAGATAACTACTCCAAAAGCTGGTCCATTTTAAAGGACATTTCTATGTGTCTAGAGATATTATCTCCAGAGCCAATGGATGCTTGAATTTTTTTTCTGTTTTGGGTGCTAATTTAAATGCTGCTATTCATATTTTATTACATCCAGTATTTTTGAATGCATAACTTACTCATAATGAAGAATTTGAGTGGAATTAATGCTAGGAGACTTGTGGGATAATTTTAGGGCCTTCTATGACATTCAAGCCAGAGAATCAGACTCTCAGTGTACAGCACTTAATGATGGGAGAGAAGAGTATCAGAATCTCAGAAGTCATTCTCTTCCAAAGGCAGACTGGTGCTTGAGCTAGGACCAGACTTTGGATGACTCCTAGAGCTTTGCCTGGCCTGTGGTGTTGTCATCTTCACACTTAGCATCATTTCACAACTCTGGTGTTTCATTCTGAATGTCTAACCCGTTATTGTGTACTGCAGCTCCATTACATGAAATGTACAGCTAGCTGCAATGTGCTTGACCATGGCATATGACAGCAAGGAGGACAGCAACCAATCCATCCTAGTGAGAAGCTAACAGATACATTTAAGAGCTATATTCCATGAAGAGTGCCATTTAAAATGTCCCATATTGGGGACTGGAGAGATGGCCTAGTGGCTAAGATCACCGACTGCTCTTGCAGAGGACCCGGGTTTGATCCCCAGCACCCACATGGCAGCTGAAAACCGTCTGTAACTCCAATTCCAGGAGGACTCCAGTTCCAGGGGAATCAGACGTCATCTTCTGACCTCCACGGCATTGCACGACAGGGGTGCACAAACCTACATGCAGATAGTACGTTCATACACATAAAAAATAAATAAATAAAACTTTAAAAAATAAAAATAAAATGTCCCATATGTATGTGTGTAAATAATGCACATAGTTCGTATATGTGACTATATTATTACATATCATACAAACATACTTCTACATCATAGATTATTTTGTTTTCTAGCTTGCAGCAAAGACATATGGGTGAAAGAAAGAAATCAATGAGAATTCAACACACAGCATTCAGGAGGGGCCTATTTGACAGGCCTTAATCTGACAGTCTCCTATTGCTTAATAGATAAGTGTCATTTAACTATTATTCTGTCTCCCATGATTCCAAAATAAACCAATGGAAAATAATTTTGGCAATGAGTAGACCAGATATTGATGATTTTACTTATGTCAAAAGGATTTAAGTAAAAGGATTTATTTATATGTACGTAGTTTGTTTCTCTTATTACATCATTTTTTCAACATACAAAAGATAGAACTACTGTTAGCTCTTAAGTATTTGGTGCAGAAAGGTAAAAGATCCTAATCCATATCTTGTGTAATTGTGGTGCCTAGGTTCTGTCATAAGCACCTATTTATGGTTCTGAACAATCATTTGTGCAATAGGATACATGTCAGTGACATATAGTATTCATGAATACCTCATAGTCAGTACAGATGACATTAATTTACTAATTCAATTGGCATATTTAGAGCATCAACAAATTGAAGGCATAATGCAGTAAAGATCTCACATTCTCTAAGGCTGCAAGATATGTGCATTATGTTCACTTGTCAAAGAGCGTATCTATCCCATACTGGAACTACATGGCAAAAGAAATGGAACTATATGTCTAGCAGATAAAACATCACCTCTTAAACTCAGGTACATGATGCAAGAAAAAAAACAACAACTATTTTATTTCATTTCAAGCTTTTCTCATTTACTCAGAATAATTCCTTCAACTTCCAGGGTAGCATGGAACTTGCCCCACATTCAGGTCATGTTGTTTAAATTCCCTACTAAATTTTTAAAACCAGGGAATAATTCAGAGAATGAAATGTTCAAAATGCATTTTAGGTGCTCAGTTAATGACACTCGCAAAATCATAGATATATAGCTTTGGGGTTATATTTTAAAAGTGAAAATAATTTCATTTTTAGAATGTACAACTTTACTCACCTAAGTTATTACTTTCCCACTGGAAAAGTAACCGATCATTAAATTTTCATCCAAGGAGGAAGGCGTTTGCCTGGAGTTACACACAACTCGTCATTGCACTTTCTCATTACCATACATGTCTCCTCCAATTTGGGCTCTCATTTTCTTTACAAACGCAGCTTGAAATGCCTCTTTTTTTTTTTTTTTTTTTTTTTTTGGCTACTTATTCAAGCAAATGATGACCTTTCAAGCCAAGAAAATAACTGTCACAAGTAAAGAGATGTTTCTTTATGGATGTAAGACAAAACTGTGGTTTCTTTCACAGCAATATGTTTATTCTCCTTTAATAATTAGAGTTTATTAGCTGTGTGAATAGTGAAGTGGTAGTTGGTAAAAATCAGAAGCTGAAGCCATCCAAACACTATCATAACTTATTGCAGTGTCTATTAATGCAGAGTGAATAAACAGATCCAGTGGTTCCGGTGCTCTGTCTTGAGTTGGCTAGGCACTACTGAATGGTTTCAATTGTACTTTTCATCCTTGTTTTAATTTATTACATTTGATAATGCTTGCATTTCTAAGACATATCCTGCACAACATAGCTGCTTATGATAAGGAGTTTATAATCTGTGAAAGTATCTAACAGAAAGAAAAGCTTACAGGTTATGACACTATATCAGATATTTCTACCAGGGCTCTATTGTTCATCTCTGTCTAACATTCTAAATATAAGACTTCCTTTTCCCACTGTGGAAGGAGCCTGAAGAGCTAACGTAGTGTGTCATTGGCAATGAGGCAAGGGATGCACACTCACATGTTACAGATATATTTATTTTATGATTTATTTTTAATTTTTATTTATATGCATGTATGTGGTTTCCACCTGTGTGTATGTGTACAAACATGAAGGTTCCCACAGAGGCCAGAGAAGGATGTCAGATACCCTGTAGCTAGACTTATAGGCAGTTCTCTGAAAAAGCAGTATTAGCTCCTAATTGCTGGGCCATCTCTCCAGCCCCTAGACATTTGTTTTATGAGGTATCTATGGTCTATCATTACTTCTCATGCTTTCCCCTACTGTGTAATCTAACACATGTGATAATCTGATATGTTAAAATATGGGTTTGCATATTTAATATTCACTAAGCGTAAAAGTGCCATTTTTTTGGTATTTTTAAGACTGGGTCTCCCTTTAGTCTCAGCTGGCCTAGAGCTCGCTATGTAGACCAGGCTGGCCTTGAATTCACAGAGATCCACCTGCCTCTGCATCCCAAGTGCTCTCCACCATGCCCAGCAAAAGTGCCATTTATTATTATATGCATGCTTGCTGTTTCCTTTCCCTGGGTCTGCTTTTCTCCTTTTCATTAAGGAAACACTGTGCAAATACCATATTCAGACATTACACATGTGTGTGTGTGTGTGTGTGTGTGTGTGTGTGAAAGCCAGAAGAAACATTTTTTACAAATATGGTGACAAAAATGTTCATTTTGTGGATATTTTCAGAAAAGTGAATATAAAAATAATTCTGAGAAAAATAATCTGTTCAGTGAAACAAATGTACACCTTCCACCCCCAGTGAATAAATTCTTTTATCTATAGCAGCAGATTCATGTGGGTTCAAGGCAGGCTATTAAGTTTTCCCAGGGTGGAAACTTCTGAGTTTGCAGTTGGTTTTTATGTTGTAACATTTGGTAAAGACTTTTGTGTATGTGATTTGGGTACAGTTGGCTGAAAGTCAATTAATTTGAGTATGGGCAACTTATGTTTGTAATATACTTGTGCAGGGTTAATTCAAAGCATAATCACAATATGCAGAATGTCTGTAAACAGGCTCACGGTTGCACTGACTTGAGTATTTTAGATTTGTGAGAAATAAAAGGCAGAAGCAATTATATATTCCTAGGTTATATTTCAGCTCTTCTCTGAAAATTCATGAACCAGCTCCATGTTTAAATGAACTGTGAGTTTAGTGTGCAAGTCAGGCCAAGCAGAGTACACACTGTAAGTAGGAAGAATGGTTTACTGTTATCATGGATAGGGCAGGAAGACTGGGGTGGGGGGAAAGGAGACTAACAAGGGAAGGGGTAGTTGTCATGGTTAAGACCTTCTGCCTGCCTAATCCTACTGAGGGTGAATGAAGAAAAAGCAACGAGGCACAGTGACTGTATTTTTCACTAAATAAAATAGCTACAGTCTGGGGAGATGCATCAATGGGTATGAACAGTTGCTGTGCAAGCCTGGGGACCTGAGTTCAAATCCCCAGAACCCATGTAAAAAGCCAGCCCTGGTTGCATACGCCTCCAACACCAGCACTCGGGTGGGGAAGAGCAGAGACAGGGAGGATCACTGGGGCTTGCTGACGGTGAGTCTAGGTCCAGGGTTAGTGAGAGATGCTGGGTCAAGGGACTAGGATAGAAAGAGATAGAGCAGGCATCTGACATCTTCCTCTGGCCTCTGTGAACACAGAGGCTCACACACCCATGTGCACATACACCCATGCATACACACACATATACATGCTCATACACACATTGACACACATAAAAATGGCTGGAACAAGGCCTCATTTGCATAGTACTGATAATAAGTCTCTAAAAGAAATTGGCTATCTCTTGCTCCCGATTTGGCGATGAACATATTTTTTGATGTTCCTTTGTTAGAAATAAGGTAGACCAAGGGAGACCTACAGAATGCTTGTTTTCATGGATAGATTTTATGTTTTTAATATTTTATTTATCATTTTTATTTTATGTGTATGAATGTATTGCCTGCATGTGTGTAAGTGCACCTGTGTCATACAATGCCTGAGGGGGTCAGAAGAGGGCATCAGATCCCCTGGAACTGAAGTTAAGGATAATCGTTAGCTGCCCTGTGGGTGCTGTGAATCAGCCCGGATCCTCTGCAACAGTCAGTGCTCTTAACCACTGAGCCATCTCTCCAGCCCCAATGGGTTTTATTTTTAATGGGCTATAGTTTTGTAAATTGCATGGCTTCATATAGCAGGTAGCATTAATAGTTGGAGTAAATTACTGGATACAAAGGATGGTGGACCAGGGTTGCTTCCTTCTTTCTGTTTTTAATTGCTGCCTGAATCCTTTAAGGCCTTGTGAAGGGTATAACTGCTGAAGGAATGAAAATGAAAAAAAAAAAAAAAGATGTAGAAGTTTGTTCTAACACCATCAGCTGTCAAATCCACAAACTCTGAATTTAAGAATCTATTTGTGAGAGTATTTTTAGCCCTTATGAATCTGTCACTAGTGTCTGAACTCCTTATTCCCTACAGTTACCTATTTAGCCTGATGAACTCCATTCATTCTCTCCATTAAATAACCTGCCCATCATCATGGGAAGGGCAACACTTCATGCCCCCGGCATTGATCCTTCATCCAGCCACCATCGTGGTTAGCTTAAGAGATAAACATGCTTTTCCAATTATCAGTTACCCAGAATCCCTTACTAGAAGAGCTCAACTCACTGTTAGACTCCAGCTTATGCCTCCAAATCTGATGAAGTTCTGTCTTTGAGGCCTTTTCTCTTTCTTGTATCAGAAGAAGCATTGAGTGTGGAATATCTGTTGTTTGGAACCTGTGCTGGGAACCTTGTGGTGTGGGTAAGTCAGTAGTGAGATTGTGTAACACAGTTGATAATGAGTTATACTTCTAGTCACACTGTTCTGCCACTCACTGATTGTGCTACCTGGGGCAAGTTATTTAACTCCTATGAGTCCTAATTTCATTGTCAGTAAAATTAACTTAAAATGCAATATCCACAGGAATGTTCTAAGAATTACATACAATGACGTGTATAAGGGATAGCATGTTGTGCGTGGTTGGCATACAGCGAATTCTTACTACTCCTGGACCTCCTAATGATCCTGGGAAATAGAATTCACTGATCTTTTTACAGATAGTAGATAGACAATCTAAAATTTCAATCTAAATTTAGAGACAAGCATGTCCAGACTCTTCTCTAGCTTCTCTATTTTCCTTTCATCTAAATTACTAAAATGCTGACCTGTGCCAATTTAACTTTCATGATACACTGTCTCTGGTATAGTGTATGTAGATGCCCCATAGCCTTCACTAGGAAACCAGTGGAAGAAGGACAGAAAGATGGACAAGATTTTTAGCTGATACAAGGGAAGTCTCCAAGACTGTTAATTGGTTGCTTGGTCATCAGGACCGTCAATTGTGTTTGGAAGGATTTGGGGATAATTGTGTGGCTGATTGACATATGAAAATGAGAATGCCTATTTTACAGGCATGAAGGGGATTGAGCATAATTTTTATTCATCTTTAGAGACAGAGATACATAAGGATGATGGAGGGAAAGGCGGGTTCCCTGTCCACTCCCCCTATATTCAATCTCATGAGTTTGACAATGGATGTATGTTGAGAAATCCAATACTCATTTCAGATAATGCTGTCCCCAGGGACCTTCTTTTTAATGTTACTATTCAGTGTCCAGGTGTGACTTTGTATTAATGTTGAGCTATCTGATAGCCTGGCTACCTCACCAAAGATTCATAGGAAAAAGGCTCCAAGTGGGAAAAATTGGTCTATTTTGAGAAAGGCCCCGGGTGTGCTCTAAGTGCTCATGTTCTGAATTGTGGTAAAGAAAAATGTTGATGGATACTGTGGATAGAAATTGCATCTTAAGGATTGAGCATCACAAAGTCCTAGATCTGAAATATTTGACTCAGTCCTTGAGTCTTTACAAAGGAGATTAATGTCCTTTCCTTACTGTTTTAGGCTTAAAGCATGAATTAGTCTTTGCATTAAATGAAATAGAAACTTAAAAGGAAAGATATCATTTTAAAAATACTAGAAACAAATAGCTGATAGATTCTAAACCCTAGGCAAAAGTGCAAGAATATCAGAATGTTTGGTTTCATTACTTGGGTCATAATTTATATGCAGCATAGTATGCTGTGTATGATTTACTATTCAAAATGCAATCAAATCATCTTTGTTTGATAGATTGGTATTTTGAGTCTTCATAACAAAGCTTTTCTGCACACTATTGCCTGACTCCCTTCCGACTTGGTATTTGAAACTAGATAATGGGATATCTTATAAATATAACACAAACTTCTCTAGGGTGAGCCCCAGGACCTATATGGATCATCAGAAATAAAAGCCATCTTCCAAGCCAGGGGAGAGTGTAGAGGAAGAGATGTTGGTTCTGGCAACTTATAAAATTTACCTGCTTGGGCAGAGATTACCCTTCCAGCATTGCCAAGGACTCCTGAAATTCTTGGAATGCATTTTCCTGATCACTTTCCCAAAGTGCCTCTGTATAAATATCACAACTTTTCATGGAAACTACTCAGGGTTGTAGAAATAAGAAAATCTATTCCAAGCACATGGAACAGTGTTCATGTTCAGTGAACGACTATTGGAGATTTAAGGAAATAAACTAGCTATGGCTTTTATTGTTCTGCTGTTACTGCTAAGCTATAACAAATTTTACAGTTCTTACTCCTTAACTTAGGTATTAATGCCAAAGTAAAACACAATAGGGAAATATAAGAAGTTGGGCCAATGATATAGCTCATTAGTAAAGACACTTAGCACCAAGCCTGTTGATGTGAGTTTGATCTCTAGAACCCACTTGGTGGAAGGAGAGAACCAATTCCTCTAAGTTGTCCACTGACCCCTATTACACCCATTGTAGTACATATGGACCCACGTACCCCTACCTACAAATGAATAAATAAATGTTAAAAAGATCAAATGTCCCTCTAATCCCAGCACCAGGAGGCAGAGGCAAACAGATCTCTGTGAGTTCAAGGCCAGCCTGGTCTACAGAGCGAGCTCCAGGCCAGCTGGGACCAAAGGGAGACCCTGTCTCAAAAAGACAAAAAAAAAAAAAAGATCAAATGTCTAGCACAAACCTTGGCATTTAGTATGCTCAGGGCAAATCTCAGTTTCTTTCCGGACTATAGAGAAATCTATCCTATTGGTCAATTATGATAGTGTCTTTCTTCATGACAGCAACTAGTACACCCGAAAGCAATAAATCAAAACACATGTCGAGTAACCTCTAATGGGTCTGCTTCATTTCACATCTCAGCATGTTTATTTCAAACTAATGTGTCCTGACATAAGGAGGGGGTGTTTTCAGCCAAAATATTTAAATTGCAGCTGCCTCATGATTGATAAGTTGTCAGGGGCCTATGTGTAAATGATTGTACTGGTGACAAGCTAGGAAGATAAGGGATTTGAAGTGAAAAGGTAAATGGAGGATAATAGCCAGATTCCATATGGATCTTCACTCTGAGCTCTGTGGTCCTTCTACAGTATTGACCAGTTCAACAAAATACCTTTGAACCCTTTCTTACAACTGATAATCATAGAAAGAGGAACAGAAGAATAGGACAAGTGGTTTGAATCTGAATAAATAGCATGAATGAGGTGTTTGACTATGTACGATAGAAAAACTTGGCCTAGCATATTTTGAGGATGGTCTAGCCAGATCAGGGATCTTCATTCAATCCTTCATCTTGTTTTTCTTTACTTAACTTTTATTTTATTTATTCGTATGCTTAAATTTTTATAACAGTGTAAACACTCTCTCAGTAGTGATGTTAGAGAAAAATGTAGATTTAGAAAATGTATACACAAAGAGATGAACTTCCAAATGAGACCTGTCTCTTAACTAGCTTAGTCAAGGCATTGTTTCATCTCCTTTGACCCTTTCCAAGGTCATTCACCAGTAGAGGGCGTGACAATATTAGAACAAGACAGCTTCAAGGTCACACAATATACCATTTAGACAGCATACTTGAATTCCAGCTCTCATTCTAAGCTAAATCATTTTTATCATGACTAAGAGAAAACAAATACATAGAATATCAAAGACTGACCCATCAGTAATTATCCAAGATTGACATTTTTAAATTCACTTAAACAACAAATGTTTCTAATGGAGAAATACTTCCTTCATTTTTTCATAACCATGTAGCCTTGGGGATCTCTCAGTTTTCCTAGCATATCCAAGGACATTTACTGATATTAGAAAGCCTACATATTCTAAATCTGTCGGGAACTTTAATCACAGATTACTTTCAGAGGGCTTGTGCAAATTCTGAAGATGAAAATAATTAAACTACATTAAGATTCTATACTGAATGATTCAGCAGCATCTATTTCTATATGAATATTAATAATGCTTCATGGATTAGCAGATGTTAATTTTTCATTCCTTTTCTTTTTCTGGTATAGCTATTTTTGGTCAAATTTGTAAATAAAGATGTATATTTTCCCATTCACTTATTTACTAATTTTGGCTTCCTATTAGTTCATGTTTTATTTGTTTTATGACTTTTATTCAGAATTATGCAAATCTAATATCTAGTATTAAAAAAAAAACCTACCATGCTAGAGAAAAATGCATTGTTGTTAGCCTGGTTCATTTCTACTGTGCTATTTAAGAGACATTGTACAGTCTATTCTTTACCAAGCTCATGTTGAAACTTTTGATTCAAAAAGGGCCTTTGTAGCCAAATGATGATCCCCATTTGAAAGCCTAATTGTTATATGCACAATGACTCCCTAGGACTGGGGACAATCAATAATCCCAACCTGCATTTTCATTTTAGTTCCTCAAGTGAAATTCACTCTTCTATTACCTCAATTTTATGAAGGAAAAGTTATAGCTGATTTCACTATGCACATGTGATAGCTGAAGAAACTGATTGTCCTACATTACTTTTAAAAATAAATATATGAAAATGGATCCCTAACTTATCATCGGAGAATGGCCTTCTCCAATGCCCAGTATAGATAACTTTGATCTGCCATATATTTTAACTTGGGCAGGTTCTTCAGAGGTACATAGGAGTGACTGTGTTATCTAAATTACTTCTGCTATTTATTCTTGTGGTAGAATGATGACTGGCCACAGGCAGAGCCTAGAGGAAATTAGACAGACTTGTGTGAGATCATCCTTCACTGGGGTCAAAGCTAGATGACCACTTCTCCACTCTTCTCCAATCCCCAGCATCTAAAAGCTGGGTACTAGCTCTAGCCCATTCACAGAACTATCTTTAAACTTTAAGTTTAATGGCTTCAGTTGGACTCCAAAGTCATAGTTTGTTCTCAGCAATGGTGTATAACTTAAAGAAATTCTAAAATGAAATGAATTTACTAGTAGTATCACTTTCCAGTTTTCAGGTAGTCAGATATTTTGAATTTTCAAGTTTTTCAAGTTTTTTAAAAATGCTTTTATTGATGAACTGTGTATTTCATTCATTATCTTTCAGTCTAATTTAGACATATTCCCCTCTCCCTGTCCCCACCCCACCCCTGTTCATGCCTTCTGCCATACATGTCTTGCATGTTTCTCTCAGTCTTTCCAAAGTTTTTCACTGCAGAGGTTTGTTGTTTTGAGCAGAGTTCAACTGCATCAGTTAGTTCTTTGACCCAGTCTTTATGTTGTTGTTTTTCCCTCCCCTTTGTATTGCTCCAACAATGCCTATATAAACATGACATATGCATCAAAATTATGACCTATGAGAATAAACTATGTTAATTCCAAAATATGTTTAGAAATTCACATTTTCTCCCTTTAATTTTATATTACTCTAAAATATGAATACATACCTTCCACCCATATACAGTAATTACAGAGCCTGAAAATAAGTGGGAGGTCAATTCTAGAGCCTGTTAAGAGATTTACATAATAACAGCACAGTATCTTTCAGATAAAAAGAAATGTAACAATAATGTTGTTCAGTTTGGCTTTCAACTGGGGATTTGGTGTTAGCATCCACAAATGAGGGAAACCAATCAACATTTGTTTTCCTGGGACTGTGTTATTTCACTTAGCATAATGACTTCAAGTTCCATCCATTTACCTGCCAAGTTCATGATGTTATTTTTCTTTACCACTGAACTCCATTGTGTAGATGTACCACATTTTTGTTATCCACTCATCTGTTGAGGGGCATTTGGGTTGGTTCCAGCTCTCTGATATTGTGAAGAGTGCTGCAATAAACATAGATGTGCATGTATCTTTGTGGTAGGATGAGTCTTGTGGGTATATACCCAGGAGTGGTATGGCTGGGTCAAGTGGTAGGCTCATTTTGAGACTTTTAAGGGTTCTCCACACTGCTTTCCATAATGGTTGTACAAGTTTACATTCCCACCAGCAGTGGATGAGTGCTCCCCTTCCCCCGCAACCTCTCCAGCATTTGGTGTCTTTTGTTTTCTTGATCTTAGCCAGTCTTATAGGAGTGAGATGATATCTGAGAGTGGTTTTAATTTTCTTTTTTTTTATTATATGTGTATGAGTGTACTGTTTGCATGTAGGTTGGTGAACCCATGTCGTGCAATACCGCAGAGGTCAGAAGAGGGTGTCGTATTCCACTGGAACTGGAGTTAAAGACAGTTTTTAGCTGCCATGTGGGTGCTAGGAATCAAACTCAGGTCCTCTGCAAGAGGACTGCTTAACTGCTGAGCCATCTCTCCAGCCCTTAATTTTCATTTCCTTACTTATTAAGGATATTGAACACTTTTTTTCTATTACTTCTTTTTTTTCATTTTTTAACAATAAGTAATAATTTATGAGTATAAGCATCCTTCATGTAAAACCAATTTGCAAGCAGTTGTGCCCAAACCCACACAGCCAAAGGGTCCCACTATCCAGCTGGGGGGGCTTGTATGTACAATCAAGTTGATCAAATAAGTGTCCAGTTTATATTGCTGTAGTTTCACCATTCACCCCAATCATAGCCCTTACATTCTACCACACCCCCTCTTCTGCAGATTGTTCCCTAGGCTTAGAAAAGGGGCACAGGAGGATGAGAAGCAAAACATGGAGCTGTCGTTTTGGACTCTGGTCAATTCTGGCTGTTTCCTTTCATGGGCTGACAGTTTGTCCAGGAATAACCTTTCAATCCTACTAATGAAGCACAAGCAATTAGATATATAGGTATTTAAACAGTACTAATTGTTATGGTAGGTTACTTTGGTATACACACAGATGTTTGGATGGTATGTTAATCCATGAATTATGTTTTTTCTGTAAAATCTGACAGGGTCTTACTGTGGCTTATAACATCTCCTAATCACTAGAGGATGTAAGCTTGTGGCATCAGCCGTGGGTTATTCCTCCAAGGAGAGAGCTAATAGCCAATTAGATTTGGGATATGCAGACATATGGCTGCCACTGCTGCACAGTATTTCCAGGCAGGTGAGGTGTAGCTGGTGCTGTTGGAGGAGTCTTGCTTGACTCAAGGAGACCTATATTTGCTTTATTGGTTTAGTGGCCTTTGGTAACACTCTCTGGTATTCCAGAGACCAACTATACACTTGCAAGTGCAGTCTCAATACATCTTTCCCATGCTTACATCAGGTCTTCGACAGCAGGGCCTTACTGCCTCTCTTCTTGCAGGTATCCCAGTTTACAGGCAAGAAACCTTTGCCTTTTGAGGGGGGCTTGGATCCCCTGACCAACATCTCCTTGGTAAAATAATCTATTGCTGATATCAGAGCTCTCCTGTATCAATATATTTGGCTTAAATGCACAGCTTAAGGAGACTTTGGTATTATATTTGGTTCTGAATAGAGAATAATCCTTTTCATAGTTCCTATCTATTAATCAATTAAAGAAGGCAGTTTTACCAGTTTTATAAAAGATTACCTCTATAACAGTTGGCTCCAATTTACAGTTAGAAAATGACCTCATCATCATCATATTCCTCCTTGTTCTATGAAGGGGAGGTAAGAAAGTCTCTCATATTAAAACTTTGTGGCACCTAGAAGGTAAATTTCATTAGGACTCATTATAAACAGTTGTTACAAGTAGGATCCACAGAGGGCTTTGATGTCTGTAGCAGTCTGAGGCTTTTCTTCCTTTCAATGTTCAGACGGGCCAACCTTTCTGTTGGCACTTCCTGGTACATCCTACACAGTGCAAAGCTGTATCTTTTCTTTCTCAGCCATTAAGTTGATGACATTTTGACCTGTGGGAACATACAAACCTTTTCCCGTAGTTAGTTTTAAGATTTAAATTGAAAAGTTTTTGATAAAAAGGTTTCATATATATCTGTAAGCCCCCTTTTTAGTTTAGATTTTTATTTTTTGACCCATGAGTCTCAAAAAGGCAGTTGTAGTACACATACCTATAGGCAGGAATCAAGGCACAGATTTCATCAAATTCACCCAAGCTGTTTTAGGTGACTGTATGTCGTTAACTTGGGAAACAAACTTAATTCCTTAAGTTAAATCATCCTACAGATAAAAGAGAATGCTACAGGATGATACTGTACAACAGAAAAATTATAGAGAACATTTGTTTGTGCCAATCTCAAAGTTATTGTTATACAGATTTTAAGTAAAACAAATGTGGACAATTTATATTTCCAATTAACTCAGATGCATTACCGTTTTTATCAAAAACCTTTAAACCAATATTGTTTAATATACACATATTTACTTTTACTAAGTCCTAAAAAACCATGTAACCTGTAGAGAGAGTCTGGGCAAAATTGGATACTTGTTGAACTCACATCAATTAAATATACATTAATCAAATATAGACCCAAGTTGCTCTCCCGCCCCTCCCACCCCTCCAGATTCACCATTTCAGTCAGTTTTTTGATGCAGTCTTTCTGTTGTTGTTGTTCTTTTAATATGCATCCTTCTCAACAAGAAATATTTACAACTGGGTTATTGGCGCTAGCATCCACAGATGAGGGATACCATTCGTTGTTTGTTTTTCTGGGACTGTGTTACTTCACTTAATATAATATCTTCTAGCTCCAAAGGATGTTGAACACTTTTTAAGATGTTTCTCAGCCATCTTCACTTCCTTACTGGTGAAGTCTCTGTTCAGCTCTTTACTCCATCTTTTGAGTAGGTCATTTATTTTCTTACTTCTTTGTTTTTTGAGTAGTCTATATATTCTGGATGTTAATGCTCTGTCAGATGTATCACTGGTGAAGATTTCCTCCCACTCTGTGGGTTTTCTCTTCATTTCCTTGATTGTTTCTTTCACTATACAGAAGCTTTTGAGTTTGATGAAGTCCCATTTGTCAACTGTTGACTTTGTTTCCTGGGCAGCTGCCGTCTGATTTAGAATGTCTTTTCCTACGCCTATGTCTTGTTGTTTGCTGCCAACTTTTTCTTCTATCACCTTCAGGGTTTTGGTTTTCACATTGAGATCTTTGATCCGCTTGGAGTTGATTTTTGTACTGGGTGAGAGGTAAGGGGTTTAATTTTGTTCTTCTACAAATGTTGATCTATTTTTGTCAGTGTCATTTGCTGAAGATGCTATCTTTCCTCCATTAAGCTTTTTTTGCCCCTTTGTCAAATATGAGGTGGCTGAAATTGTATGAACTCAAGTTTGGATCTTCAATTTTGTTCCATTGGTCAACGGGTCTGTTTTTGTGCCAGTAACATCCTGTCTTTATGACTATAGAGGGGAAGAGAAGAGATTAACATGTTAATCACATGTTAACACATACATGTTAATTCAAGACAAATATAGATACTAGAAGTTCAGTGCTGGCGTGATCTTCAAATACTTTTGTACTAAGCCTCAGCTGTTTAATGCTCAAATGTATACCAGACAACAGTTCAACATGTCTAGTAATGAGAAAAATATCAAATCCTTTTATTTCAGGATTCTTCCTTGATTTAGGCAGGGGGTGCGGGGGTGGCTTTTTTTTTTTGTCTTTTGTCTTTTGTCTTTAAGACAGGCTCTTACTATGTACTTCTGGGTAACCTATAATTAACCTTCTAAGCCAGGCCGGCCTTGAACTTGTAGGCAATCCTCTTGCCTCTGCCTCCTGTGTCCTGACTTTATAGGCATGTGCCACCATGTTTGACTTTTGTTCCTTAATATTATTGTTTAATTTAATGCTCTTCCTTGTGTTGGCTAGAAAAATAAATAAAACAACAAAACTCTCATGTGCCATTCATTTGAGGAAAAATATAAGGCTACCCTTCTATGTGTCAAGTAGATCTCCTTCTAATGAAGTAGTCCTAATCTTTTTGAATATGGATAGTTTCTAATCCTATTCTTTTTTGAGGTACAGGTCCCCTGATGGTATTCTCATTGCTATTGTTTCTCAAAATATTTGTTACTGACTCTTATGCATTGCATGTGGGAAATGGGAAACAAAAAATAGACACATAATTCCTGGAAGAAAATAAATTTTGCAATGTGAAGCAGGATATATATATATATATATATATATAATATATATATAATTCTATTACATAAAATTAGTGTAAGATTCTATGAATGCAAAAGGGTCATACAAAGTGATATTCAATGTGGTTCAATATGCCATACTAGTATTAACAAAAGCTTAGGAAAATAATAAATAGCAATGACTAATCAGGGCTTTCTGGCTGAAAGTGATAGACTAAGAACATGTTCACTTCTTCCTTTAAATAAATCATCAAAATTTAGTAAAATGAATTCTCAGCAGTAGAATGCACTATAGAACGGGGGAGAATCTTCCCTGTAGATGAAAATGTCCCAATAAATTTCAAGACTCATTTGCAAAGGTTCAATCAGAGAATAGTAGAAGATATATGTTGAGAAATTCACTTAAAGGAATTAACTTGCCTGAGTATGGGGCTTTTGTGGCAGGTCAATTGCCTAACAGGCTGTCAGCTAAGGTAGGTGGGTACTCTCAGTATAGACTGGTGCTTCAGGAAGGAGCACTGGACCCAAGGCCCTTCCACTGAGCCATGCCACCTGGATGGTCTAAGGAAATAGCTCATATTGAGGTCCATGAATTATGGGATTGAAACTCATCTGCAAGGACAGCTTCACAGAAACTGCTGTATTGCTGTTTGAGTAACTGACAACAATAATCTAGCCATGTTGGCATATATAACTGTCACACTGAAGGATAGAAATGGATGGAAAGAGGTGTTCTGATGAATTAGAGGACTGTGTATGATAAACTGCTGAGGCAACCACCCAGGAGGGGTCTGAGCAGTGTGGCAGAAGCACAGAGACGATTTCCAGGCAAGACTGGGAAGTGAGGCAGGACAGTGTTTCCTGCTGGTGAGTTTTTATTTCCTCACACTTCATATATATATGTATATATTCCCTGCAAGGAAGCAGAACTAAAGTCTCAGAAGAATTAGGACAACTGAAGCTGACCTGGGCCGATGGGAGGAATCCTGATTGATCGCCTTATTGCTTCATTTGGCATTTGTAATGAGACTCTATCCTGACAGAGATGGAAGGTCTGTTCATGCTGAACTATAGCACAGTACAAACAGTGCAGCTCACATATCCACTCTTCGACAGCCAGCGTTTTCCTTCTTAAATGTAACTGCTCAATTGGAATCTCCAGATATTTGAGGAACAATACCTTTTAAATGAAGAAAAAGTAGAAAAACTCTCCCATAGTAGAGAACTTCAGGTCTATCAAAAACAATGAATATCAATCACAATGACCTTGTTATTAAACTGAGAAGATTTGAGGAGGTTACAACATTCATTAAACAAGAGAAAATTACCATGCAGAGGAGAAATGAAACATAGTGTGGGAAATTGTATGAGTATAGTTTTTAAATTATTTATGTATATAAATACATATATCTAAAAATATGTTTCTGCTTGAACCTTCAGAAATGGGAAAGTTTAGAAAAACAAAATACAACATATTCTAAAAAAATAGTAAAACTAAAATACTTGAGAAGGTATGATTTAAAATAGTACACATATTTGAATAACTTTATGTTCTCTAAAATATAGCAATTTAAATGTTCACTCAAGCAGAAGAAACTAAATCTAGAAAGGGAAAAATCTAGAAAACATATGATTCAAGAAAAGAAATAGTGCTAAAGTAGACAAGATCAGGTCAATTAAAGTTTTCTATTGAGTCCTGAGTAAAATTCAATACCATGAATAGCTAGACATACCAATGAGAAATTTCAGAACACCAATTATAAAGAAAAAAATCCTATATACATTTCTTTTTTTTTTAATTAATTTTATTTATTTCCGTATGTGTATGAATGTACTGTCTGCATGCAAGTTTGTGCATCCGTGTCGTGCAATGCTGCAGAGGTCAGAAGAGGGTATCAGATTCCCCTGGAACTGGAGTTCTCCTGGAATTGGAGTTTCAGATGGTTCTCGGCCGCCATGTGGGTGCTGGGGATCGAACCCGGGTCCTCTGTAAGAGCGGTCGGCGCTCTTAACTGCTAGGCCATCTCTCCAGCCCCCCTATATACATTTCTATATAGAAATTTTAATAAATGTGCAGCTCTCATGTATTGTGTGTGTGTGAGTGTAAGGTGTAGATGTGTAGTGTCTGTATGTATGCTGTATGCATGCGGTATTTGAGTATTATGTGTGGTAATGGTATCTGTGTATGGTGTTTGGTGTGTGGTGTGTTTCTGTGTGTCTATGTGTGTAAGGTGTGTGTGTGATGGATTAGTGTATGTTATTTGTGCATGATGTGTGTGTTCTGTGTGTGGTGTGTGTGTTATGTCGTATGTAGGTATATGTGGTATGTGTATAGTGTCTGGTATGTGTATGATGTGTATGCATGATGTGTGTATGGTGTTTTTGTGTATCATGTGAATGTCTGCATATAAGTTGTGTGTATTATGTGTGTATGTGTGGTATATTCATGTGTGTGGTGTATGCATGTGTGGTATGTGTATGTGGTGTGTGTATGGTTGCATGTGATATGTGTATATGGTATGTTTGTATATAGTGTGTATGTGGTATTTGTGTGTGTATGTGGTATATGCATGTGTGGTATATGTGTGTATGTGGTGTGTGTATGGTTTGTGTCTGTGGTTACATGTGATGTATGTGTTTGTATATGGTGTATGTGTGTGGTGTTTGTGTGTGTGGTGTATGCATGTATAGTATGTGTGTGTGGTGTATGTATGTGAATTGTCTGTATGTTGTGAGTATATGTGTGATGGGTGTGTGTGTATAGTGTCTGTGTTGTGTCTGTATATGTGTGGACATGTGTGTTTTTTGTGTGCATAATGTGTATGGTGTGTGATTGTGTGCTTATATTTGTGTATGATTTGTACGGTGTGTGTTTTTGTGCATGGTGTGTATATGTGTGTGAATGATGTGTACAGTGTGGATCTTGTGAACAAGGCCCTAATAGCAAAGCACACTTGGAGACAATAGTGTAATGCCTTTAAACCAAATGTGTAAAGGAAATTTCTCTTGAACACAAGACAGGACTAACAGTTATCTTTGGATGGGGAGTGAAATTAGTTCATTTGTCTTCACAGTGCTTTGTGCTATTTTATAATGCTTTCCACAGATTTATGTACTATATTTTTACAGTTTTTAAAAGTGTAATATACAGTAGTAAACACAGAACCTAATTGGTGCTAAGTAGTAGGTTCATTACATAACTCTTTAAAATACTGCATTTCTACTGAACAGTGAAGTAGAATTGCATTAGCCTCTCAGCCATTAACTTGGCCTCTTTAAAAGTAATAATGGCTTCCTTGGGTGCTATGTAATCCTGAACTGCTTTTCATTTTTGTCTCCCTAAGACATTTCTGCCTTGCTTAGGATTGGGGCATTATTTATTTGTTTTTGTTCTGCCCTTGGCTGGGTATTATGTCCTTTAAATACTTTTCATTTGAATTGCCCATCATGAAACCAGTTGACAAGTCTGTGTATGGTGACACTTATATATGAAAACTAAACTAATGAATTAGTTCATCTTTAAGCTTAGCAAGATAAGTTGAACCCTGTACTTGTAGGGAGCCTGAGTTTGTGTAGGAGAGGATGCTAATATCCTCTCTAAGAGGAAATAGGATTAATTCCTCCTGATTCCATAGAGACTGCCTCTTGCTTTGGAAAAGGTCATTTACAAAATTGTTTCCTTCTGGCTTAAAAATAGATGATATCCTTCTCCCAGAGCAAATGATTCACTTGTGTTTCATTGAATTTAATTTCTAAGCAGGATAATGACTTAATGAATGAGAACTCCTTCCTCACATAAGGCGAGGGCATTGGGACCTCTGGTTCTCATTTAGTTCAAGGGAGCAGCTTTCCAGCTCCTAGAGATTCATTTACTTCATATAATAACATGGTCACAGTTGAAGAGTACAGGGTTTACTCACAGAGTGGTTTTAAACATCATAATTAGCAGAATAATTTTTAGCTGATTTTTGAGAGAAGCAATGTGCTGGATAATAATCAGCTATTTTAAATAGTTGGGTTGATCTATCAATCAAAATTACCATCTAACAAAAGAAGTACTATACTTACTAAAGTCACAACATCTCTATCATGACAACTGGCACGGTATGTTATTAAAACCAGCCTTTCGCTTTGTTTGCATTTCATTGAAGACACTGTGCACAATTTGAGACAGGTGAAACGTTAATTACTGGCCTGAAGATGTAGAGAATGACTAATCGAATAATGTGGTAGCTCATTGAGATTCAACATTATGTATAGACAAATCCTAATTATGGTAATTAAGAATAAAAATAGAAGGGGCTAGATTTTTAAATAACTATTGGAAATTGTTAAATATACAATTTAACTTGCTTTAGGGATTTTTTTTCCTAAGAACAAAAATAAAATTCAACATATATTTCAAACAGTCGGGAAAGAAAATTAGTCAAAATTGAATATTCACAGTACTCATTATATCCTATATACTTTGTGGATTAAAAAAACGAGTCTCCAGTGGCCAAATTGCTTATAATTTATCGGTAGTTAATAAAGACAAGAGAAATAACCTATTTAAAGTGAGTGTTATCCTGGAAAGATGACAGGATTTCAGCAACCACATAGAAGCTAGTGTGGTCACGCATATTTGTAACTCTAGTGCTGTGGGAGGAAGGCAGAGACGAGCAGAACACAGGACCCCACTGGCCATCAGTATTGCCAGTCCATCATGTTCAGGGAGAGACCCTGTACCAAAATATAAGGTGGAAGTTCATATGAGAAAGGTCCCACGAGCCCGTGAGACCGTTGCCCTATAGTCAAGTACACCCTCCCTTGGCTCTTACAATATTTCTGAACTCTCTTGCACAATGGTCCCAGAGCACTGGGTAGGTGAGGCTTAATATAGAAATTCTGCCCAAGGACCCACACTCTGCAGTCTCTTACTGCACACTTTGGCCAGGTGGGGTCCTTTGTCACACGAGGAAGCTTCCTTGATGAGAATTGAGAGAAATGAGCAAGAGGCTACAAGTTCTGCTAGGAACCTCTGGCAGATGGTCACTGCTGGGGGAAGGATGGTTGGTCTGCTTTAAAGGAGTTATGCTACACAAGCAGAACAGGCTCCAGTGGATGAACTCACATTGTGGGATCTCTGAGTATACAAACTTGACTTGATAGGCTGTAACATATATGCCAAAAGGCATAAAGTCCAGTGGGCAGGCTATGGGAGGGGTGGAGATATGGAAAGGGGCTGAATGTGATTATGAAATCCACAAAAATTCAATTAAAATATATTTTTAAAATTCAAGAGGAAAGCACCCGATCTCAACCTCTGACCCCCACATGTACACACACACACACACACACATTTGCACACCCATGTACTGCACACACACACATTTGCACACCCATGTACTGCACATGCGCACACACATATATACCAACTAAGAAAGTGCTGAAGGAAACAGCACATTACATATACAATAGAAATAAGGATAGAGCCTCAATCACGTTGATAACTGGAAACCTCAGTCTGATGAAGTGAGAATAGTGAAGAGGAAAACGCTGGGATGAGCTGTTAAATATCTGTGAAATTAAATATCTAGGTGAAATCAATTAGATTCTACTTTAGTGTGTGAATCTGTCTGACTTGTGTGGAAAAGTTGAGGATGTGGAAGAGATCATTAAAGAAGATAGCCTGATTCCCTTACATCAAAAGCTTTTTGTAGCCCTCTCCATAAGACAAGATGAGATGAACCTGGTTTGTCTATAGAGATGTCCTTTTTATCTCTTATCTCTATAGCTTTCCAGTAAACTATGCACAGTGCTCCTTTGGAAGCCATATTTCCACATATTACTGTTTGCATATTTTAAGTGAGATCTGGCCAAAACTAGGCAAATGAGCTTAATAAATAATCTCACCCATTGTGAAATATTCCTATCATGGTATTAAAGTCCAGTATTGAACTTGCCATATTGGTTTTTCAAATATTTTTATTATTTTTATTTTATATGTATGAGTGTATTGCCTGCATATGTGTAATTGCACTTGTGGCCTGTAATACCTGCAGAGGCCAGGAGAGAGTGTTGAATCCCCTGGAACTGGAGTTATGGATGATCGTTAGCTGCCATGTGGGTGCTGGGAATTTAATCTGGGTCCTCTGCAAGAGCAGCCAGTGGTCTTGACCAGTGAGCCATGTCTCCCGCCCTGAACATGTCATATAGTAAAGAGGGTCACCCATGACTTTCCTGCAGATGCCACCTGGAGCATCAGTACAACTGTATAAAATATGCAGTTAATTCCCCTACTACAGCACTACAAAGTAAAACAAAAAGAAACTCTAGAAGTTACAATCCTTGAATGTGCATATGCATGTATGCACACATGTGTACATAAGTTTGTGTATGTGCCAGTACATTTGTGTGTGCAGCTGTAAATGGATGCTGGATGATAACCTTGAGTGTCATTCCTCAAGAACAGTATCTATTTTGTTCTTTTTTAAGTTTCTTATTGAGCATTTGTACATTTCATACAATGGTTCCTAATCAAATTTAGACAATCCCCCCTCCCCACGTCCCCGACCACCCATCAGAAGGCATGCATTGCTCTAGCCATGTTAAGTCCTTTCTTGTCTAGGTTTTGAACCCAGAGGTCCTTCTTTTCAAATTCATCCACTGGTGTCTAAACAGCATATCTAGAAATCTTAAGTAAAGCAAACCCTCCCTCCCCCAGCAGTAATCATTCTCCTGTATTTGTCAGTCCAGGGCTGGCCCGGGAACCTTGTCTGATTGAGTTGGCATGGAACCCATCCCGAAGCCAGCCTCACCACGAGTTCACATGTGCAAGCTTCCAATGGCCTGAAATCCTCTGACTCCGTACATTCATGAACCAGCTTCGGTTCTTACAATCTTCCTGCCCCTTCTTCCACATGATCCCTGAGCCCTGGTTGGGTAAGGTTTGATATCTGAGTCCTATCCAGGGACACACATTCTGGAGGCTCCCAATTTTTTTGAAACTTGGCCAGTTGTGGCCTTCTGTATGTATTGCACTCTGTTATATAAAGAAGCTTCACTGGTGAGACCTGCGGGATGCACTCGTTTTCTCTCTGCCCCTCATTCCATGATATTCCATGACTTTTAGGTGGAGAGGTTCAACTGTACATGTGTCACCTAGGATTGGGCATCTTTCAGATGTGTATTGTCTGTGTCTGACCAGTTGTAGGATTCTGCAGTAGCCTCTATCTGTGCAAAGAGAAACTTCATTGATAAGTAGTGTGTGGTATGCTTTTCTGTAAATATAAGACACCATATTTGGCATATGATACAAAATTTTATTTGTCTAAGAGATTTGACATCAATAGGGTTTTCTCTAGGCTCTATGTCCCCTCTAACCCTCTACATTTGGCTGAGTTTACAGTGGTTCTCATGAGTCCACTCCCATTGAGAGTGTTCCAAGTCCAATTAGACAGCTCTTGATTATCCCCCAGAAAACAGTGCCACTACTGCACCATAAAAATAGTTTGCTTATTGTGTGGCTTATTATGGTTATTAGGCTTTAAGGTTTGGTTGGACCATTGACTTATTTTTTTTTATTTTATTTATTTTTGTATGTGTATGAATGTACTGTCTGCATGCAGGTCTGTGCACCTGTGTCATGCAATGCCACAGAGGTCAGAAGAGGGTCTCGGATTCCCCTGGAACTGGAGTCCTCCTGGATTTGGAGTTACAGACGGTTCTTAGCCGCCATGTGGGTGCTGGGGATCGAACCTGGGTCCTCTGCAAGAGCAGTCAGTGCTCTTAACCGCTAGGCTATCTCTCCAGCCCCCGGACCATTGGTTTATTTTTCTCCCTTAGCAGTGCTAATATTGTCATCTAGCATTATGAGAGCTAAACTTTAGGTCAAAGGCTTCCAGGTCAATTCCTGCCCAATACTCCAAGTCCTGTTTCTAAAGTATGTCTTGTCTTGAGCAGTAGGTTCTTATTTTTTAGTTCTAGGAGATAATCAAGAGCTTTGGCAATAGCCTGTGTTATTTAGGGGGTCTGTTGGATCACTCCCACCAACTACTCAAAAAGAGGTGTGTTTTGTCTGGCATTGTTGTCTCTCTAGTCTAGAATTTGCTATTCAGGGAAGGCTACCTGGCCAGTGAAATGCCTTTTTCAATCACCCCAGTGTTGTGATTACATACCTGTGCCATCATTCCTGGATTTTCTACATGGGTTCTCGCATTCAAATGCAGCTTCCCTTGCTTGTGAAGCAGGTGCTTTTTTAACTGAGCCATAACCCCACCCAAGAAATTATGAACTTTTAATTTCAGAATGTAGTCAGGAAAAATAAAACTAACATCATTGTATTTAAATCTATTTGGGGGGGGTGTTTGAATATCCCACATGAAATACTATGAGCTTCCAAACTCACAAGACATGTTAGTGTAACAAGAAGAAAGGAGATGAAATATGGGAAAGGGTAGGTCACGTGGGTAATTCAATTAACTTATGTAAGTCTCAAGTTCCATAACAGACATGTTATACATGAATGTGGTTTGAAACTATAAAAGTTAATAAGGCATAAGGGGTCATTATTGTTACATTTTTCCCATTCAGGTGCTACACAATTTCTTTGTTTTATGAAATGATAGGTCTCCAGGCTCTTCAATGTCCAATGTTTTTTAGACCTAAAATATTCATGCTATTGAACATAGTTTCTCCTTGGATTACTTCTATTAACTTTAAAATCAAACCCTAATACTAGACTCTGTTACCAGGAAAAGTGTTTGCTTCCAAACTGTCAACCCTGTGTACCTTTGAAATAACTTCTGCTAAAGACAAACTTTTCTAAATGATCTATTGACTTTGGTTTTAACCATCATTGATGCTTTGCCTTGGCTGGCTTAAGAACTGTATTTAACCAATGTCACTGAAAACAAGTTAGTGTTAACCTGAGAAGAGGCTGTGCTCATCCGCATTTGTCAAGGTTGTGAAAGAGGAACCAACCTGTAATTTTCTGGTGCATCCTAATTAAAAATGAAGAATGAAAATAATGTTGTGCTCTCATCAGAAGCACTTAGCCTGATTGAGCGCTTGCTTTTTGTTCAGTGTAAAAGTGTTGCAAATATTTATATATATATAAAGTGGGGATAACAAAGGAAAATGCAGTAAATTCCCATGCATCAATGTTGCCATCACTTATCTGACAACTGTCCCATTATACTCTATTTGTTGGGATTACATATTTCACTCCTGAACTCTACTTTGCAAAGAATACAAGATATCTACTGTTATAAAGAGTGTAGCTTCAGAAGGTTGTCATTGTGTCTTTCCAGAAGAAGCATTTCCTAATTTAGTCTCAAATATCTTAGGCAGTTCTAGAACCTGTCCCAAAGCAAGCGAGTCCAGTGGGTCAAAGTTGCTGATTCTTCCACTGTCTTTGGTCACCTTTAAGCAGATCAGATAGAACTTAATGCCTGATATTCCTGCAATTTATCTCTCCTGTCTCCAGAATAAGCCCTAACTTGGAAGTCATTTTTACTCCACATACAATCCACATCTACTCTGATTAACTTAAAGGACTTATTTCCAAGTGAGTTAGCCTTAAACAACTTGGATGGCCAAATATCAGTAGGTAGATTGGTTAATGTATATGCCTCAAGTGATTTAAGAACTATAAGTTAATATGTTACACTTGATGGGGAGTAAGATCAGAAGTTAATATGGCTGAATTGATGTAAAACCAGGAATGTGTAAAATTCTATGTTGAAACTGAGATGTTGCTCTTGAGTTTCTCTGAGAATTGAGATGAAGAGTGTGGAACCAGATGTAGCTCATCTGAAGATTGGTCCCATCCATCTTAGCACACAGGAAACTAGATATGAGGTTGTAAAACAAGACCTATGAAAACCGTAACACTGGGCCCCAGAGAGACTGAGTCAGAGGAGGAGAAGAGGGAGACGTCATCATTACTTCCTAAATGTCTGAGCTGCACTCGGGCTTTATGTCTCACTTGATGTCTCCATCAGGGATAGGAAGGAAGCTGGGAAGATTTCAAGTTGTTAGGGTTTCCCTAGGGTGCTATCTGGTTTCCTTTCAGAAGCTGTTTAGGCAAAATCATTTTGTTAAGAGACTCCATAGGGGCACTTAACAAAATTAACTGCATTTTTATTGTAGTTGTAGGTTCACAGAAAAAGAAAAGTGCATAGTCCTCCCCCACGCCCTCTCCCCCACGTCCTCTCCCCCATGCCCTCTCCTCCACACCCTCTCTCCCACACCCTCTCCCCCATGCCCTGCAGCTCACATGCTCACAGCCTTTCTCATCACTGGCAGTGCTGGATAGCTTTAGTGTCAACTTGACACACCTGGGTTGAGGGAGCCTCTATTGGGGAATTGGCTCCATTGGATTGGCCTGTGGCCACATCTGTGGGGTATTGTCTTGATGGTCGAGCAGTGTGGGAGGGCCCAGCCCACAATGAGTAGTACCACCCTGGGCAGGTTGTTGTGTACCATATAAGAAGGCAGGCTGGGCATGAGCCAGGGGAGCAAGCCAGTGAACAGCATTCCTCCATGGCCTGTGCTTCAGCTCCTGCCTCCAGGTTTCTGCCCTGAGTTCCTGCCTTGGGCTCCCTGAGTGATGAACTGTGACCCAGGAAATGTGAGCTGAATAAACCCTTTCCTCCCCAAGTTGGTGTCAGTCAGAGTGTTTTGTCACAGCAATGGAAGACAAACTAGGACACTGGCATTCTGCATTGATGTGGGGCTTTTACTCCAACTGATGAACCTGCATTGTCACATCTTCAGCACCAAAAGCCCACAGCTGACACTAGGGTTCCACTCTGGATGGATGTGGTAGACCTATGCATCTTGAATAGTGTATAATGACATATATCCATCTCCTCTACTACCATACAGAATGGTCTCACTGCATTAAAAGTTCTCTGCACTCTGTTAGTGATCTCTTTCCTCCTCAGTTCCCAAAGACTTTGAAAATTACATATGAGCAAAAGTAGAAATAACTTTTAGAAGTGCAAAACCATATGGATCAGGTTAACTGACTGTCAGCGTGATTTTCCATCAGATCTTTGCAGGGGACATTCACAGGAGACTGTGCATTCTGCTTTTTTCTGTTTATCATGACAAGAATGTGTTGGGAATCAGCAATTACATGTGAGACCTGCAGAAAAGAGGTGAGGCCCTCCTAGCCATCCAGTGTTTCAGCAATCCTGTTTCTTCTTGGAGAGGGTGTTGATAGATCTTCCATGATTCTACTTAGGAATTTGAACATGGACAGTTTGGCCTCAAGCCTCACAGTGTTCTCTACATGACCTCAGTCCTCAAGGGCTGTTTTGTGTATTCCAAAACAGTGAGCCAGAAGGCAGGCAGAAAATCTGCCTGTCTAGTCAACAGCAACAAATCAGTGGTGCCTCTCCCTGAAGTGTGCACAGGTTATACTTACCCACCCAGGCTCCATAAGTATCTACAAGCCTTCTTCATACATGCACAGGAAGCTCGTTTCATTTAACGTCTGTAGGTTACATCACTAAACTCATTTTAAGCAAGAATGACAGAGACAAATGCTCCTCACTGGTACATTCCTAGCTATTAGAATGTGCTGCATTAATAGTTTTTGTCAAGTCCGGGCCTATGTGGGAATCATTTCTTGAAGAATACCCCATAGATGACTTTTCCTCAGTGCACTTGCTACCAAACATTATCTGGAGTTGTCTTTTTCACTCTGGTGAGTTGACACACCAGAAGGAAATGAGCATGTTTCTCTTGACCATGTCTAACCATGCACTGGAAAATGAATGAGACGGCAGTTCCTGGGCATTGTATTCAGGGTCCTGTGTAGGCTGATAAGCAGGCAGGAATCTTAGTAGCCTGAAAGAAATCTTTGGAAGCTCAAACATCTCTAGAAAGGTAACAGTAAGGGAAAAAAAATTTTTTTTAAAGAAATACAAGGGACAAGCTGCTTAGATGGGCACTGAAGAGCCCAAGAGGAAGTGCTGGACAAAAGCGCAGCCAAATGAGTCTCTTCTGAGGGTGGGGTGCCCATTGGCTGCAGGACCTCTGTTTCACTGGGAGATTTCTTGAGTTTGGGACAAGGAAGGTAAAACTGACTGACTGCTCCCAGCATCCACTGTCTCCTGTGTAATAGACTTCCTGGCCAATGAGCAAATGTTTCCAAAGAATATTTAAGGATGGTTATCCTAGACCAATAACAAATTATTCATGGCTCAGCATGCCACGTGACTGGGCATTCCTCAGGTTTTACCAACAGATGATGTTCCATCTCATCCTTGCTGCTTTTTAAAAACACATTTCTCAAACAGTCCTTTTGAAATTTGTATCTTAAGACAATGTCTCGTTTCGTTGTCCAGACTGGTCTTGAACTCAGTCTGTAGCCCAGCCTGGGCTTGAAATTGCAATTCTTTTTTTTTTTGGTCTTTTTGAGACAGGATCTCCCTTTAGTCCCAGCTGTCCTGGAACTCGACCAGGCGGGCCTTGAACTCACAGAGATCCACCTGCCTCTGCCTCCCCAGTGCTGGGATTAAAGGCGTGCGCCATGACAACCAGCAAACTTGCAATTCTTATAACAGCCTCCAAAATAGCTCAGATTATAGGACCATGTCACCAGGTCCAGATCAGCTTTGCAATTGAATTACCTTAATAACTTTTAAAAACTTATTGATATGGCAGACGCGGAGGACGCCAAGGTGTCCTGTGCCGCGTCCTTGCACTCAGGCGGTTCGGGCTCCAAGCCGGGCAACAAGATGTTCTGGCTCAAGAAGTGGAGCAGGGTGGGCGTGTGGAGCTTGGAAGTGGAGTGCGATACCTGTGCTATCTGCAGGGTCCAAGTGATGAGTGCCTATCTTAGACGTCAAGCTGAAAACAAACAAGAGGACTGTGTTGTGTGGTCTGGGGAGAGTGTAACCACTCTTTCCACAACTGCTGCATGTCCCTGAGGGTGAAGAAGAACAATCACCTCTCTGCCAGCAGGACTGGGTGGTCCAGAGAATCGGCAAGTAAGTTGGTAGCTAGGCTGCTTTCCTCGGGCTCTGGCGTGCAGTCCTGGTCAATCCTGCTTTTCCAGCATACCAGGGAGTCTCCATTCTTCAAATAGAAAGCAACAAATGTACAGTTCTTTGGGACTCATCAAAGGCATGGTGTGGCATTCTGTCAACTAATTCTCAGAAATTCTCTACAGTTAAGAAGATACTTTATTAAAGACAGTCTTTCCTACCTCTGGTGTGTGCGGTCCACACTACTCTCTATCTTTGACTCATCAGGAAAACCTAGATCTGCATTTAACCTCACTATCAAATCACTGAAGCATTCTAAAACTGCAGCATACAACCTCATCTACTTCAGCACTGTCTGCTCCAACCTCCTCATAATCTTTCTCTAGGGCAGCCATGTCTTCACGGGCCTCAGAGAACTCCTATAATGCTGTATTCTTATTCCTGGTAAGCTAATGTTGTAAATTTTTTAGTCAAAATATTCAGGGGAAATGTTTACTAGTGTGACATTGGAGTTTATTACATAGCATTTTAATAAATAGTTATTCTGCATTAAAAAACCCTATTGATATAGAATTTAAACAGGTAGATAGATAGATAGATAGATATATTAATGCATATTTGCATTCCTAAGCTTTATTCCAGACCCACTGTATCAGTATCTTTGGAGGTTAAATACATGAATCCACATTTTAAAGCTTTTCTGTGGCATTTTGATAGATACATCCAGCCAGACCTAGAGCCAAAAACAGATATGGACTCAAAAACTAGACATACTGTACATTTCTGCCTTAGCACTGTGTATATGCTCAGCTCATAAAATACTGCCTATCATAGATCATAATGATAATACAAGTTGACATGTGAACATAAATGGAGAATTTCACAAGGTCCCACCTCTAGATGAAGAGCTACAGGCAATCTGTGCCAGAGAGAGAGAGAGAGAGAGAGAGAGAGAGAGAGAGAGAGAAAGAGATCTCCATAGATAAGTTTCCTGATACATTATCAAATCCCAAGTGCTCAATTATCTATCTATTTATCAACTATCTATCTATCATTTACAACCATGACTATATGGACTCAGAATGCTGTGATGTATATATGTATTAATAATAATAATAATAATAATAATAATAATAACTAAATATAAAGTCACAAAATGGAGAGTGTAGCCAGGCATGGTATTACATGTCTTTAATCTCAGTACTCAGGAGGCAGAGGAAGACACATCTCTGTGAGTTCAAGGCCAGCCTGTGTACATAGTGAGTTCCATGCCAGCTGGAGATACAGGGAAATCCTGCCCCCCCAAAAAAAGAGTTGAGGGGGAGTTGGTAGAGGGGAAGAGAGAAGGACAGAAAGGTATAAATATCGTACTCATATATGAAAATCTCAATTTTTAACCTCCCCCAAAACCTGAGTGACCCGAGATGACCTTGAGAAAATAAAAACCTTGGTTAATCTGGGCTAACTGTGTGGCCTTAAATATCCCAAAGGAAAGTATAACCAGAAATAAATAATCAGTAAGGCCTGAGAAATTGTACTTATTGTACTTTGGGTATAAAACTTGAGATCTTAGTAAAAAGACAAAAAGAAAAAAAAAAAAAAAGAGCACTGTTGTTTTGCCTGTCTTTGCTTCTTACTAGCAAGGGCAGCTACCCTGTGGCTGCCACTGCTTTTGCCATCCTTCAAAGACATGAGACACAGCTTTTCAACCTCCCAATATGGACTGAAGACTCACTCATGTCTCACCAAGAATCCTCCAAGCCTTCAGTGCCAGATGGGGACTGCTGAGACATCCAGCTTATGGTCTGAGCAACTACTGGGCTTTCAGCCTCTTCAGGTATAGACTGCCATTGTTGGACTACCCAGGCTGTATCATGGAGGCCAGTACAGGAAGACCAAGACAGGACACAGTGCTTACTGGACCTCATTTGGTGACCATGGGAAGGGAAGATCCCAGTGTGGAACACAAGAGCAGGACTAATGGTTGTTTGGGCTTGCCAAGGAGGAGCCTTCAAACACTTCCTTAAGAAAAACATGACATCTTTCAGCCTAATAAAAAAATTTTTTAAAAAAGAAATCATAAGCTGAAGATGCTAAAACCTATGATGTCATAATCTTGATATAGGTGTAGCATGCATATATGCATATTTTGGAGTGATGCAAATTGGAAGGAACAACAACAACAACAAAGACTGGGTCAAAGAAGTGACCGAAATGGTGAACTTCTGCCTGAAACAGTAAACTTCTGCATCGAAATGAGAAAAGGATGAAAAACATGTATGGCAGAGCATGAGCTCTGGTGGGGTGGGGGGCAAGGAAGGGGGAGTGGGTCTAGATTTGACTGGGAAATGTTGTATGGATGCACAAAGCTTCAATTAAAAAAATGGCTTTGAAGAAAAAAAGGATAGAGGATAAATCCAAGATTCAGTTGCTTCAGTTCTCCTCTTCCTTTTCCCACAGAAAGCCAGGTTAAACACACAGTGAAACAGAAAATTATTCAATGTCAGTCCTCTGAATGAACAGTTAGTAGTGAACCATCTCGGGCCCTCTATCGACCAGTAATGATCTAAATGAAGAACTGGAGTTGGTGAGATTTGCTGATGGCATAATCAGCATCAGTCAATAAGAGGTGTAAAGCAATGAGGGCATTCCACACAGGCTGGAAAGTTAGGGAATCTAATGAAATAACTCCTGGGGATATTGGATTTGTGAACCTTTCAGCCATCCTGCAGAAAAGCAGTAAGTGTTGGTGTCACAAGTTCAAGAAAACAGTGAGAAGAAATCATTCTGGGCCTCCTGTTATGTACTCACTCTGCCCATCATGTTGGGGGAAAGTAAACAATGCACGTAGAAGGCTTTGCCCTTCCTTCTTCCCATGGTTATCTGAAGAGAGATGACTTCTGCCATGTGAGAATCTTACCCTTGGATGGATGGCATGTAACATGGAAATTTCAATATTAGTATTCTGACTTTCCAAAGAATGGATACGTCAACTTGAGAATGCTTTAGTCTCTGTTCAGTCTCTGTCAAACCCAATATTCTCAAAGATGAAGGTCAGAGAATAGTCATGCATGAAATCAATAATATTCAATTTCCCTTGCATATCCTTGACATATTCCCATTACAAATATTACTCTTTCCTCTCTTTCCCTTCCCCAGAGAGAGACTTTCCTCTCAACCTGTAACCAGGCATTTATAACCCTTCTTCCTCCATATCCTGCAGCCTGATTCACCACAGGTAAATGTGAGTTTACAGAGAAATAGCACCTTAGAGGTGAGGCACCAAACCCGACCATGTCATACAAGTTGAGCCAAGAGGAACATGATTTCTCTCTCTTTTTTTTTTTTTTTTTTTTTTTTTTTTTTTTTGGTCTTTTCCAGACAGGGTCCCTCTGTAGCCCCAGCTGTCCTGGAACTCACTCTAGACCAGGCTGGCCTTGAACTCACAAAGATCCACCTGCCTCTGCCTCCTGGGTGCTAGGATTAAAGGCATGCGCCACCACGCCAGGCTTTTATCTCTTTTTTTTTTTCTCTCTTCTACTCACCAGAAGAACAGCTTTCTGGCATGGCAAGTTATAGAGAAAATGCAAAATGGCAAGCCCATTGGAGAGGAACCAAGGTGGAGGTAACGTTACAAACCAGATATGCATCACCTTCTCTGAAGATCACTTCAGGTCCTAGAGACTAAAGTGGTAAAATTATATTATAGTGGCTATGATGATTAATGCTAATTGTCAAGTTGACTGGACCTAGAATCACCTTAAGAGACAAGCTTCTGGGCATGCCTGTGAAGAATTATTTGGATTAGGCTATTCTTCGAGCATATCTGAGATTATTTAGATTAGATTAACTGAGGTGGGAAGCTCCACCCTGAATGTGGGTGGCTTCACTCTATTGGCTGAAGTCCTGGACTCAAAGAGAAAAAAGCTAAATGCATAAGCATTCATTGCCCGTGCTTCTTGACTGTGGCTGTAACATGATCACATGTCTGAAGCTCCTGCTACCATCCCTTCCCTGCCATGATGACATTCCCCTTGAACTATAAACTAGAATAAACCCTTCCTTCCTTAACATGCTTTTACTACATATTTTGTCCAGCAGCATGTACAGTAACTAATACAGAAGCTTTGGTTGCCCTTGAATGAACATGAATGATAGTGAAAATTTTCCCTGCAAAGGAGTAGGCAGGTTAGGCAGATAACTCATCCCCTCTACTATGCAGCAGATATTACTTAATAGCTGCTAAGTGCCAAGAAGAGTTCTCACCAGACACTTCACATCATGATGAGAAGCAGGTTGCTCTGGCCATCTAGGAAGTTACCCTACCACACATCCAAGCTAATGGAGAGACTACAGATGAAGCAAATTATTAACAATACATTCATGACAAAGAAGATATTGCATGCAAAGAAATTTTTCACCAGATGTAGTTTGGATTTCATAGAAAATTCTAGATGGAGGAGTGGATCTATCATATCTCCCTTGGAAAACCAGTTCTAAGTTAACTATCTCTCTTCTTTAAGAGAAAATAAAAAGACTGGAGCAGTTGGACTAAATGATCATGCTGCTGTTAGAACACCTTGTTTCCATTACTGATTGATCCAAGCTCAATTTTCCATCTGGATCTGCCTTATACATAACCTCCCTGGTCCAAGGTGAGGTGGGTAACCATCATTCTATGTTCACCTTTTACATCTGTCTTAGCCCTTTACCTCCACTGGGAACTAATTTCAGCCCAGAAGACTTATCTGCTCTCTAGTTAGCCACATCTATGCTATGACCTCCAAATTGTCCAGCCTCAGATTTTTCAAAGTATGGCTATCAAAAACAAAACCCATCTGTCATATAATTATGCAGTGAGAACAAAGTATCTAGGCACTCTAATGGTGCACCATTAGAGTTAATGCATAACTTCCTACACATGTGCATAATTTATCAAAGAAGTAATACTATGGTAATAAACGACTAAGAAGAAATAAATAATATTTTAACATCTACATGAATCATTTTATGTGGACAATATATAAATTTATTGAGTATTTTCTTTGTGAAAGTAGAGTATAAACAATTTTTTTTATTTTATTTCTGTATGTGTGAATGTACTGTCTGCATGCAAGTCTGTGCACCCGTGTCACGCAATGCCGCGGAGGTCAGAAGAGGGTGTCAGATTCCCCTGGAACTGGAGTTTCAGACGGTTCTCGTCCGCCATGTGGGTGCTGGGGATCGAACCCGGGTCCTCTGTAAGAGCGGTCAGCACTCTTAACCGCTAGGCCATCTGTCCAGTCCCGAGTATAAACAATTATATCAGGATGGTTCTTATTTTTGCTTCTCTTCATTCTCTTTGGCATTTGTCAGTTCATGTCCTTCTGTGAACTTCTTAGTTCCCACTCAGCGTACATATATTTTTTTCTCCTCACATCTGAGGATGTCTCCTTTTTAAGCCAACATGCAAAGCATCAATTAAACACCTGCATATACACAGAACCTTTTCAGGGACTGTCTTCCCACTTACTTTCTATTTATGTCCCTATGCCTCATTCCAGACTTTCTATGTGTTTCCCGGTATATCTGGTGTCACAGTCTCTCTGTGGGTTATTCCTTGTGACTCCATGCTTATTTATGTTCATATGTTGTGAAATGATAATCCATATTGTGATCAGCCTCAACTGTTTTCTCATCTCTGGCATGTTCTGTAAAAAGAATGAAATCGACATTAATTTCAATAGATTGAGCAGATTAGCTTATATTCTAACTGTGAAGTTAGTATTTCTAATTATGGAATATATAAACTATATAAAATTCTGATTTTCTGGGAAACAGGTAGACTCCTCTAATGTAACATAATTATCCTGTAATAAGTGAAGTGGTCTGATTTCGTTTCTTATCTATTGCATGAGCTATTATTGGCTGTTTATCCCCACCTTACTTAGTAACCTACAGGTTACTGGTTATATAAAGCTTGATTATATTTGTGGAAAATGTTTGGATATAACTGGGGTGAATGACAAAGAGAATTAAACAGAGATTTAAGATATGAAAACTGAGATTAAAGCGTACATACTATACTCTATTTCTGTAAATACTTTCTGATGTTAAAGTCATATAAGGATTTGGAACACCAGTAAAGGAAGAAACAAATGTATTGGACAGCACTTAATTTGGATGTATGGAGTTTGGAGTTTCAGAGTGATGAACTCTGTTATGCTGTAATTCAATTTGGTGAACTCAACGAGATTGAAGGCATTCGTCTGAACACTACTACAGAGTCACTATTTTCATAGGCTAAGAGTTGACTGTCAAAGTATGTGCCCAAATACCAAGACAAGGAACCAGTCATCCGGACTTTCTCGTCAGGCTTTTGAAAGTATCAAAAATCCATTTTTGGAGTAAGAAGTTGGGTTAAGATTGAAATCAGTCAAGGTGAGTCCATCTCATATTGTTGGATGACTTGATGGCTAGCTTCCAGAAATCTCCTACAGGCTCCTGGTAGGCTAGACAGTAAAGGCTTTCCAAGAATCTGATGGGACTCCGGGAACAGTGGTCCCTCACCACATGCTCAGAGGACAGTAGTAGGCCTCAGTAGGGGTGAGGGATTCTTTCTTTCAGACAATACAATGGAAATGTAAGAGATTCTAAAGGGAGAAAAGAAAGCCAGGCCTGCACAAACTCTATCAAATGGGATTTTTAAAAAACAGTAAAGCTTCAAAGCTTATTTGGGGAAGAAAATTCCCAAAAAATTGGGAAGTCTTCATAATGACTCCTACTGAGATATATAAAATGAAAATCCATTTGAGGCTATAAAGGGGATGGACTAAGTCTCCTTGTCTGGTCCCACAACCTTAATACTGTGAAATGTCATCCTTTTCCTGTGTGGGCTTTTCCTGGCCTTTTTGGGTGTGATGTCAATGTGAGATTTTCAAATCTCCACATCTGTCCCAAGCTACAAAGAAGCATTTAGAGTCAGAAGCATGTAGGGCTGGTTGTTATAGAGTTTTAAATATGGACCCTAAATATTCCACATCGTTCAAAAACATTGATTGCCATTGATCAAACAGAACTAAACTGCTTTTGAGTCTCTTTGGATCCCATGCATAAATACATATTGAGGGGCTGTTTTAAATGTCCATTAGATCTTAATATTTCTCTTTGGAGCCATTACCATTTATCATATGACTGTAAATATAGATTCAGGGTTGTTTAAAATGCACATTATTTACCTGGTGGGGCATAATGGCTCCAAAAGATGCATTAAAGCCATTCTTAACTCCTCTCCAAGAATAGAACCTGAACACCCCCTATATATGAGCTTTATTTTATACAAGGGATAAGGTTATGCTACTGAGTAATTTCCCCAATGTTTTAAATAAAATATATTTTCCATGGCATACGCGTTCAGCAATCTCATGACTATTTGTAAAAGTAATTTACTTTGAGTGCTGCTTTGTCAAGGCAGCCAGCCATGGTTTTACAGAAAGAATTTAAAAAATAGAATCTCAAAAGAAAATTGAAAAATCTTCTGCCTTTAAAGTGAAAAATGATTAGGTTTCTTATTTATACTAATATTTATTTTTCAAAGTTAATATACATTTGGTTAAAATAAATATTGTGAAGGATTTGAGTCTGAAAAACAAGTGTGAAAACAGAACAAAGATCCTACAGCTTCCTTTACATTTATAGGAACATGCTATAACACTGGGAGCCTGCAAGGGGAATGTGAACTCCACAGTACATGAGGCTGCATAACTGGATCTCCACAGAGCAGAAATAGAACGCTGTCTTAGTCTATGGCGAGAGTGCTTCCATGTGTGCTTGAGAATTAAATAAGAAAATGAACATTTTTAGAAGAAAATCTTAGAGAATAATCTATGGATTCAGGCTAAAGATATCTGTCTGGTTATTTTCTCTTTGTTCTGAAAATTGAATTTACAGCTTCTGCATGCCACACAAACATTACAGTACTCAACTAAATCCCCAGCCCCAATCATTGAAAAAAGTTTCTAGTTTGAGACAGGGTCCCACTAAGTTGCTCAGGCAGGGCAGAAATAGACATCATCCTCCTCTAGTCTTTCTAGTAGCTGGGAGTAAAGGACTATAGAACTAAGCCTCCAGTAAGAGAGATTTCATAAGTTACAAAGCCTTAAGATTAACAGACTGATAAATCTTAGGACAGTATATTAAAATGTAAAAAATATATACATATATATATATATATATATATAGCTACATCATATACAAAGTGAAAAAAATAATCTATAAAGTAACATTTGCAATGCCTATTAAAACAGAATATTAGTAGTAGGTAGATAACTTTTACAGATTAGCAAGAAAAATACCACGATTGAAATAAAAGGCAAAAGACAGGAAGATGACAGGAAAGGAAAATTAAGTATTTGACTGAGTGAAAGTAAATTAAAGGAAGGCACTGTCATGACTCATCAAGCGTGCAAAATTAAAATCTGAAAATGTTCCGAGTCAAAAACATGGTGAAGCAACAGGAATACTCATGCACTGCTGGTCAGAACTATAATTGGTGATAGAGGTTCAGTGGGCAGATCTACAACATCTGCCACTCTACCACTTACCTGTAACACCACAACAAAGGACAAAGCTTCCTGCACTGTGAGTTGTGACCCATATGAGTTGTGCAACTGAATGTTAGAGCTCACGGAAACTTTGGAATAGCAAGGTGTCTCTGAATGTACAGCAGGCAAAAATAATTCAAAATCAAACATGTAATGCATCCAACATGTTTCTGGCTGCCCTCACCCATATTACATCATGTAATTGCAGCCTCAGATTAACAGAATACATGGCCTTTTTATTGTACTCACCCTCACAGCACACCAATGAACACTACCTGAGACCCTTCAGCTCAGATCAGAGACTACTACGTGTTATGGACTTCAATGTTTCACATTCAAGTTTTTCTGCTCTTAAAGGCATATCATGGTACTCTGCAGTCTCCCTGGATAGAGCTCCTATGCTAAACCTTGACCTCCTACAGCTAACAGACCATTGCCAAAGACGGGGTGGAAAGATTGCAAGATCCGGGGTTTATGCATGAGTGTAAGGAAACAGACTTTGGGGCCTCTGGGACTTGCTCATATGAAATTACAGCAGTAGTGACAGCATTTAGAAGGCCCATGCCAATTCAAACAGACAAAAACCCAGCACAGAACTGAGGAACCAGGCAACAGGCCCCAACCTTAGCCTACGAACTATTGGCAACTTATTACTGCTGGGGAAGGAGAGTAGATCTTCTTTAAGGGAGAGACTCTAGATAGGCTGACTAGACTCCACTGGATGAACTTGCACAGAAGGGCACCTGAGAACAAAAGCTTTACCAGAAAGGACAGGACAGAATGCATGAAATCTGGTGGAGGAGGCTATGCAGGAGCACGGGGGGGGGGGGCACTACATTTGATCATTTGATTAAGATCTAGTATACATAATGAACAAAATCTCAATAAGACACGCAATGGCTTAATTATGAAAAAAAGACTCAGCCGGCCGTGGTGGCGCACGCCTTTAATCCTAGCACTTGGGAGGCAGAGACAGGTGGATCTTTGTGAGTTCAAGGCCAGCCTGGTCTACAGAGTGAGCTCCAGGACAGCTAGGGCTACAGGGAGACCCTGTCTCAAAAAAGACCCGAAAAAAAAAAAAAAAAAAAAAAAGACTCTAATATTGCTCAGCATGTGTCAAATCAGTGTTAGAAGAACATGCACATCTATCTCGTTAGTATGAAATTTTCTTTTCATTTATTAAATAGTAAAATTATGTTAAAATAAAAATTTATTATTTATAATTAGCAAGTCATTTGTACAACTATTTTATATACTTTGGGATCACAAAAACATTTTGCTGGTGAAAAGGGATAGTAAGTGCAATTTGAGAAAATTTGGCACAGAACACCTGTGCATGTGCACCCACCTGGAAACTGATGTCTAGGGGTATTGGATGGAAGGTTGTGACTGTAGAGAATAGTGAAGATTCAGATACACCCCAACTGTCCCATTAATGGGAGAATTCACAAAAAATTATCTTAAAATGCTGCAGTAAATAGCAAAATTTAAAAAGGCAGAATGGTATAGAGTTACCTATAGCAATGTGATTGAATAATAAATAGTGGTAAAGAAAAAAAATGATCACTTTTATTACTTAAAGTAAAATCTGTGGGGTACTGGAGAGATAGCTCAGCGGTTAGGAACACTGACTGCTCTTGCAGAGGATCCAGGTTCGATTCCCAGCCCACATGGTAGCTAACAACCATCTGGAAGTCCAGCTAAGGGATAAATGCCTTCTTCTGACCTTTGTGAGCACTGCACCACACAGATGCGCTTACACACATTCAGGCAATGCACCAGCCAAATCAGAGCTTCAGACCAAGTAAGAGAGTGACCCTGTCTTCAAAAGCAAGGAAGACAGGACGTGAGGACGACACCAAAGGCTGACCTTGGGCCTCCATACACATGTGTACACTCATGCACAGGCACATGCACACACACACAACTATATATACACAAATATGCACAAATATAAAAATCTGGGAAAATATATTTAATTAAGAAAATTGGATCAATTATGGCCAAATAATAAATACATTTCAATGTCTTATAGTAGTATTTAAATTTCTAAAAATTCTTGAAAATTTTCTCATTTAAAACCACAATAGTCTTCTCTTTGTTCCACTGTCTAGAGGCAGCCACTATTAATCACCATTAGCTGCTTCTTTCTGGAATATTTGCTGTCTCTCTAGTGAAGGTGACTATTCCACTAATTGAAAGATAACCTGGTTCTCATGGTGAAAGTTTATGGTTGTACTCCTTGTAACACTTTCTACCTTCCCTCAGCAATTTTTAAACAATTATACCAGTTTTCTTAGTTCCTTCATTGATTTATTTGAGTTTGAAGAAACATTTTATACTGAAATCCTAATTTCTTGCTCTATAAATTATCAATAGTATTTCTTGCTCCTTTCCTTTCTAATTTGGGACATCTTACTGATTTTCTTCCCTTCCACTTCTGAGAATTCTGTGCTTTACATTATTCAGATTTATAACATGTCCATCCTGTCCATAATAATAATGAAATTTTCCGTACTTTGTCTCTGAGGTAACTCTGAAAGATGAAAATCAATAAGGAAAATTTACAGTATTGCGATTATTTAAAGTAGTTTTTAAAAGTTCTATGGAGGAAACCATAAATTATCTACCATTATTATTCCTCAGATTTTTCAAATGGTCCATAATATGAAGGATTTGACTGAGAGATTGAAATAATTAGGAAAAAAAAAACTTTAAAGTAGGGATTAATCAGAGCAGATAAATAAACTTCCCTGGTGCAAAGCTACAGGACAAGTAAAAGAAGTTTCTTGAATGTATACAATATCCTTGCTATTGACATCAGTGAATGGAATGTACATCCTCTTTCCAGCAGTTACCTAGAGGTTATACTTGGTCCAGAACCAACACCCAGTGGTCATTCTGTGACATGTCATCAAGTACCTAATTTAACTAATGCAAAATTTTGACAGCAATTTCTGTTCCTTTCTACATCCATCTATAGATCATCTATCATCTATCTGTCTATCTATCTCTATCATCTATCAATCCATCCATCCACATTATTTTTAATATTTATTTTTTATAAATGTTTTGTGTATTTCATACATCATTTTTCAATTCAGTTCAGGCATATTCTCCTTTCCCTTCCCCACACCCCACCCCAGATCATGCATTCTGTCATAACTATCCTGCATCTTTCTCTCAGTCTTTTTTTTTAATTTTATTTATTTTTGTATGTGTATGAATGTACTGTCTGCATGTAGGTCTGTGCACCCATGTCGTGCAATGCCACGGAGGTCAGAAGAGGGTCTCGGATTCCCCTGGAACTGGAGTTCTCCTGGAATTGGAGTTACAGACGGTTCTTAGTCGCCATGTGGGTGCTGGGGATTGAACCCGGGTCCTCTGCAAGAACAGTCGGTGCTCTTAACCGCTAAGCTATATCTCTCCAGCCCCGCTCTCTCAGTCTTTTTTTATGCTTAGGAATTCACATTTTCCTCCATTAATTTTATATTACTCTAAAATATGGATACATACTCTTCACCCATATGCATTGATTTCAGATTCTGAAAATAATTGGTAGGTAGATTCTAGAACCAAAAGAAAGATTCAAAATATAACAAAATAGTTGCTTTCAAAAAAAACAGAAATATAACAATAATGTCATTCAGCTTGCCTTTCATCTGGGGGATTTGGTGTTCACATCCACAAATGAGGGAAACCATTCTCTGTTTGTCTTTCTGGAACTGTGTAACTTCACCCAGCATAATGGTTTCAAGCTCCATCCATTTACTTGCAAAGTTCATAATGCCATTTTTCTTTACTGCTGAATAGTACTCCATTGTGTAGATGTACCACATTTTTGTCATCTACTCATCAGTTGAGGGGTGTTTGAGTTGGTTCCAGCTCTTTGCTATTGTGAAGAGAGCAGCAATAAAGATGGATGTTCATGTATCTTTGCAGTAGGATGAGTCTTTGGGGTATATACCCAGGAGTGGTATGACTGGGTCAGGTTGAAGGCTCATTCTGAGTCTATTAAGGATTCTCCACACTGCTTTCCATAGTGGTTGTACAAGATTATATTCCCACCAGCAGTGGATGAGCGTTCCCCTTTCCCCACAACCTCTGCAGCATTTGGTTTCTTTTGCTTTCTTGATCTTAGCCAGTCTCATAGGAGTGAGATGATATCTGAGATTGGTTTTTATTTGCATTTCCTTAATTATTAATGATGTTGAACACTTTTTAAGATGTTTCTCAGCCATCTTTGCTTCCTCACTGGTGAAGATTCTGTTCAGCTCTTTAGTCCATCTTTTGATTAGGTCATTTGTATTCTTACTTCTTGGGTTTTTGAGTACTTTATACATTCTCGATGTTAATGCTCTGTCAGATGTATCACTGGTAAAGATTTCCTCCCACTCTGTGGGTTTTCTCTTCACTTCCTTGATTGTTTCTTTCACTGTACAGAAGGTTTTGAGTTTTATGAGGTCCCATTTGTGGACCATTGACCTTATTTCCTGTGCAGTTGTTGTCTGATTTAGACAGTCTTTTCCTACGCCTATGTCTTGTAAGTTGTTGCCAATTTTTTCTTCCATCACCTTCAGGGTTTCGGGCTTCACGTTGAGATCTTTGATCCACTTGGAGTTGATTTTTGTACAGGGTGAGAAGTAGGGGTTTAATTTTTTCTTCTACAAATGATGATCTAATTTTGCCAGCACCATTTGCTGAAGATGCTATCCTTCCTCCACTGAAGGGTTTTTTTTTCCCCTTTGTCAAATATGAGGTGGCTGAAATTGTATGAGCTCAAGTTTGGCTCTTCAATTTTGTTCCATTGGTCATCAGGTCTGTTTTTTGTGCCAGTACCAGGCTGTCTTTATGACTATGGCCCTGTAATATAGTTTGAAGTCTGGTAGGGCAACCCCCCCCCCGTATTGCATTTTTCACTCAGGATTGCTTTAGCTATTCAGGGTCTTTTGTTTTTCCATATGAATTTAAGGATTTTTCCCCCAAGTCTGTGAAGAAGCTCAAAGGGATTTTGATTGGGATTGCACTGAATCTGTATATCAATTTGGGTAAAATGGACATTTTTACTATATTAATTTTCCCAATCCATAATCATGGGAGGTCTTTCCATCTTTTGATGTCATTTCCAGTCTCCTTCTTCAGAGGTTTAAAATTTTTGTTGTAGAGGTCTTTGGTATCTTTTGTTAGGTTTGTCCCCAGGTACATTATTATTTTTGAGGCTATTATGAGTGGGAAGGTCTTCTTAAAAAAAAGAATGCCAGGCGTGGTGGCGCACGCCTTTAATCCTAGCACTCAGGAGGCAGAGGCAGGTGGATCTTTGTGAGTTCAAGGCCAGCCTGGTCTACAGAGTAAGTTCCAGGGCTGCTGGGGCTACAGGGAGACCCTGTCTCAAAAAGACAAAAAAAAAAGAGAGAGAGAGCATCTCCAAATCAATACTATTCATGATGAAAGGGGAAACATCACACCAGACAAAGAAAAGATCCAGACAATCATACAGGAATACTTCAAAAATCTATACTCCACTAAATTTGAAAACCTAAGAGAAATGGATGAATATCTGAAATCCTGGGAACCAACAAAGCTTAACCAAGAGATTGACAGTTTAAACAGACCCATAATATTTGAGGAAATTGAAGATGTAATTAAAAACCCCCAACTAAAAAAAGTCCTGGTCCAGATGGTTTCACAGCAGAATTCTATAAAACATTTAAAGAGGTCCTACAACCATTGCTACTCAAACTGTTTAGAAGGATACAAACAGAGGGAATTCTCCCAAACACCTTTTATGAAGGCAGCATCACTCTAATACCAAAACCAGGCAAAGATGCAAGCAAAAAAGAAAGCTATAGACCCATCTCACTAATGAACATAGATACAAAAATTCTCAACAAAAATACTTTGCAAATCACATACAGACCCACATCAAAAAGATCATCCATCACCATCAAGTTGGATTCATACCAGAGATGCAAGGATCATTCAATATGTATAAATCAATAAATATCATAAAACACATAAATGGACTGAAAGACAAAAACCACATGATCATCTCAATTGATGCAGAAAAGTCTTTGACATGAACCAGCATCCCTTCATGTTTAAAGTCCTAGAGGGAATAGGACTGAAAGGAACATTCCTCAACATGATCAAAGCCATATATAGCAAACCCACTGCCAACATCATCCTAAATGGAGAAAAATTGGAACCATTTCCCTTAAAGGTGGGAACCCAGCAAGGCTGACCCCTATCGCCACTCCTCTTCAACATAGTGCTTGAAACACTTGCTAGGGCAATAAGACAAGAGAAGGAAATTAAAGGAGTGCTAATCAGAAAATAAAAAGTTAAACTATCCCTTTTTTCAGATGATATGATAGTTTACCTAAGGGATGCTAAATACTCCACCAGAAAGCTTCTAGAAATGATTAAGAGTTTTAGTAAAGTGTCGGGCTACAAAATTAACCTAGAAAAATCACTAGCCTTTCTTTACAACAACAATAAACAAGTCAAGAAGGAATATAAGAAGACATTCCCATCCACATTCTAAATAGATGCCTATCTCTAGCTATTTCATTTCTGGTTTGATTCCAGAAAGGGCATATTGGCTTTTAGATTTTTAACTAAGAGAACTTGGTAAAAATAGAATGAAAAGGGTAAAGAAACACCTGGGTATCAATAGCAATTGCTCTTGACCTCTCCATTAATGGAGGTTTACATCTCAAGTGTAAGAGCAAGCATAAGTGCAAATAACTGGGAGCTAGGCCTAAGCTGTGACAGAGGGATGCTTGCAGTAATGCCTTCCTCCATGAGGGAAACTGATGGCCTGATCTCTCAGTGAATAAAAATCATGACATGTGGAGCTCAAATGGAAAATGATGCAGAGCAGAGAAACATGAGAACACCTAGCCCTTTGTGTCTGGGATGTCAGGGAACATCCAGATATAATTTGTGAGCAGAGCATACCACTAAGTCTTTGAAGCTATAAATCAGGAAGAGATGTATCAAGAGAGGAGAAGACAGCATAGTTATATAGATCAGGGCTTTGGCATGTCACATGAGTCTCCTGTCCACTTGCATGAGGTAAATTTTGTACTTAGGTGGGCAAAGGGTAGTACAATGGATCTTCTAGAATTGATGGATTGCCCTCTCATGGAGAGCCGATTCTGAGAAGGATAAAGATGACTGGTCCCAAGTAAGTGTGAAGTGCTATATATTTCTTATGTGATTTCAAGCTTGTTTTCTCCCTAATGCCCTTTGAGAATACACCATATGCTACATACTTTCACATAGATAATGATAAGTAATCACACTCTATGCACATGTGTTCCATGATTCTTGCTTTGCATATGCCTAAAGAGGAACAGGATAAGGAGATGCTGATACACATCTGTTACCTGGGTTCTAATAAGTTCTGCCCAAGGAGCCTTTCCTACTTGATTTTATTTATGTCTCACAACTCCATGAGATAGGAATTATCACTTTCATCTCACCAGGAAATTGAAATTCAGAAATAGTGCAGATTTTTACTGGTGTCAACCTAGGAGTGGTGCACTTACCCTGCTCTGTCTCTATATCTTTTCTCATGGGAAGACAGTGTAAAGATCTCATAGAGATGGTTAGCCTTTCCTCGGGTCTGCAAGTGAAGTTCATTCTTGACATATCATTTGAGTACAAAGTGGAATTTAATAAAATGATCAGAGGCGATATTCCAAATGTTTCTATATGAGAGATCACTACCTTGGACTCTCCATGCTTTGCAAAACACTCTCATCCCAAGCTCCTTGTATTCCCCCCTCTCATCCACAGCTGATCATCTAGTCCTGGATATTGCCTGAACCATCAGTCCAGCATTTACTTCAGTGATTATTATTAAATAATCATTTGTGCAATTGATTTTGTTTAATGTTTATCTCTCCCACCAGATTTAAATGCCAGGAGTGTAGCTAACCATTTCTCCCTGCTTATCTTTTATGGTGACCTAGTAAATCTATAAATAAATGCTGGGTCAAACCATTTGTGCGCAGCCCTCAGATCAAAGCTCTCCTGACACTGCTTTTTAATTGAAGAGGATCCTGAGATTACAAGACATCCCGTCATGCTGGTAAGGAGCTGCTACCAACTGTGACTCCTTTTCAGCAAAAATCAAGCTATTCTTTTCTGTAGGATAGGACCAATGGAAAAAAAGGTCAAAAAATAAATTGGATGCTGACTTCTATAACTATCAATTTCAATTTGGACACTTCATCAAAACAACCACAGTGTTCAGTGATTGGATATAAAATAAAGATTATAAGCTTGAACTTCTGACATACATCTAGCTTCATGAACACGTTTTTAGTCTCTTTGATATACTGAGATTCCAATAAGAGATAATTTGAAAAATAATTGAATAATGTCTAGACAAGCATAACTTCTCAATAATAAAAGTGAGCACAGAAAAGACACCTTAAAATGTATTCAATGGAGCTGGGCATGGTGGTGCATGCCTTTAATCCTAGCACTTGGGAGGCAGAGGCAGGCGGATCTTTGTGAGTTCAAGGCCAGCCTGGTCTACAGACCAAATTCCAGGACAGCTGGGGCTACAGGGAGAACCTGTCTTGAAAAGACCAAAAAAAAAAAAAAATGTATTCAATAACAGAATGATAGTGAATGAATGAATGAATGAGTATATTTGTTAATTGTCTACATAATTGTCCTTTCTGCTACTATTTTCCTTTTTCATCATCTATCTTTGTTCTTTTTTCTTTCAATTTTTGTTCTCTTCTTTCCTCACACATATAACATTTTTCCTTAAATAAGGAATATGTGTGTGTGTGTGTGTGTGTGTGTGTGTGTGTGTAAAATGCTTTAGTAAAGTTGTACCTTTATGAAGGACCTTGTTACTTTAGAAATCATCCAGGAAAGTTTCTTTCCAAAATACTCCTCAGAAATGGGAACTAACAAGCTCCTACTTCAAGAAGCCAGAAAACACAAGCCCAGCATCTATTCTTGGGTTAAACACAATACAAAAAAAAAAAAAAAAACCACGAGACATTCCTTTATTTTTTTTCTTTTTGTTATATTTGTGTTTTGACTTTTAATATTATTAGGATTTTCATAAATATTTGAATCCTGTGGAAATAATCTCATGAACATTCTATTTCCAGGTCTATAAAGCAATTATAAGCTCAAAAGTGCTATTTTATTGTAATAAAAAGGAGAGCATTGGTGATATGTGGTTTGTGGTTTATTAAAGCCAGCTTGCTTAGACTTTAAAATGAGTAACGGCCAGAGTAATTACTGTTTTACATTATGTGATCCACACTCAGCTTTTTGGTGAATCAGTCTTTCTGCAGGTTTATGGTGCTCTTGCTCACAGGACTAAAGAAAATGTAGTTAAATAATTTAGGGCCTATGCCTTTACCTATTGCTGTGAGCCTACCTTGCACTGAGTTGCTCTGCAGATCCTTTGAGTTAGGTTTGGGATGCGTATGTTCCTGCATCCCAATGTACAGGGAGCCCTGCCCAAGGCCGCTCATGGCCTAGCCCTCTACCTTGACTTTCCTTCCTATCTGTTCACACTTGAAATCATCCCCAGTGGCTTCATTCCCCAGGGCTCCAGGGCATGCTCTCAACAGGACATGGTGGTGGGGTATTCTTGTAATGAAAAACTCATGAGATTCTGGAAGGAGGGTGTCAAGTCCCAGTCCGTCCAGGGAAACAGCAAGATCCTGTTTTTTAAAAAAAGTATTTGGTATTTTCTCTCTGCCTCTGTGTCTGTCTGTCTCTGTGTCTTTCTCTCCCTCTCCATTTTCCTCCCTTCTTCATCTCCTCTCCTCCTTCCCTCTCAAGATACTTATAGAATATAGTTATGACTTTCATGCCTCAAGATTTCTTTTGACTTGCCTTCATGTTCCTTCTCCTCACTCCTTTCACTGACGGCCGCAGTAAGACACGTATCCTGGCTGTGTTTATGCTGTGTGTGTGTGTGTGTGTGTGTGTGTGTGTCTGTCTGTCTGTCTGTCTGTCTGTCTGTCTGTTCTAAGATGCAGCTGTTGCTCATTGGGCACTTCTGCCTTCCATAGAATTTGTTTTATTCTGTTAAAACAGGTTATAAGCTCCCCAAGGTCAAGGTTATTACCCTATTTTTGGTATTGTTCATAGCAGTTTGGATATATTAGGCAGTAATTAAGTACAGCAAGGAGACACAGGTTGTCTCTCCTGGGTCTGAATCAGCTCCTGAGAGCATCCATCCAGGAAGACAGAGAAGATATCAAACTGAAGAGATCTGTATCCCTTCTCCTACTATGCTTGGGATGGCACTAGTTATTTGTTGTTGTTTCTGTTGGATTTGTTTTGTTTTGCATTTGCTTTTAAGACTTACAATGGTCAGGAGATAAAAATTGCATCTATGCAACATAGTATAGTAAGGCTTTCTTCTGCAGCTTATAGTCCTGTCTTCTTTGACTTCTGGCTCCTGTGAGCACAACATAGACATGCCCTGTAGTATTTGGAAGTTTGCTGATTGCTAAGGAGGTGGCATTTTCTACCATTCCCAGCAAACCTTCATGAGTGTCACTGAAAGAATCATGTTCCCAGTGGTATACCTTTCTGCTCTCCCTTCATTGCACGGCTGTATAAGATCTCAGTGAAACCCTAAGTAGGGATAAACATTGCAGGAACTGAAGAAAATCCACACTAGTCTTGAGGGGATATCAGAGCCCCAGCACTCCTAGATTAACAAGCAGGCTCTGCAGCCTGGTTTGAAATCCCTCTAGCCTCTCTCATGCTGGTTGTATGTTCAGCTAATAATCATTCCTCTTATGATGGAGGAGCAAAGTGTTATGCGTGTCTATGGTGCGTGTCACCTGAGAGTGAGGTGCTTAGACATATTATTTTAGAACAATGCAATATATCTTCATCTACTTAATGACCTCTTCTTTGCCTCTGCTTTCTGGAGCTGGGGATTTGTGCTTCAGTCAGAAGTCTTGGGGGATTCGATATGCATAAAACTTGGTCTCCGAAGGAGAGGTTTCTATTACCAAATTGGAAGGTGCTCATTGGAATAGATGTTGAAATCAAAGTGTTTATCTGACAATCATGTCTAAAAGTTTATAGTCAGGGCACATTTAGATGCATTCTTTTTATAGAAGAAAACATAGCTCAGGTGTTGACTTACTAGCTAAAGGTAAATGAGCCCGCTTGACCGTAGACAAATGATACTCAGTTCTCTGCTCCAGCTTCCCAAGACATCTCCAAACATTGTCAGCAATATGACCTTAGTTGATTATCAATAATAGAAATATTTTTATGTGTATGAATTGTACCATCTGCATGCAGGTCTATGCACTCATGTCATGCAATGCCGTGGAAGTAAGAAGAGGGTGTCGGATTCCCCTGGAACTGGAGCCAAAGACGGTTCTCAGCCGCCATGTGGGTGCTGGGGATCAAACCCGGGTCCTCTGCAAGAACAGTCTGCACTCTTAACTGCCAGGCCATCTCTCCAGCCCAATAACAGAAATATTTTAATATAGACTATGCTATCACATCTGAAACATTAGGGAAAGAGATATTTCTTATGGCAAATCCTCAGAGTTTTTTAATACGCTGGCTAATTTTCTTTATGTGTTTTTTAATATTTTTGAGCTTTTGTACATTTCATACAACAGTACTTAATCAAATTTAGACCCCTTCCCCAGCAGGACTCATGAATTCAGCCTTGCATGTTAAGTCTTATCTGGTCAAACATTTCACCCGTATGTCCTTCAATGCAAGTACATCCACTGGATGTTTGTTCAGTCTATCTAGAGATCTTAAGGAGGGTCTATTCTCCCTCATCCGGTCACAGTCAGTTTCCGACAGTTCTCAGGCTAGGGCTGGCCCACTGCTCGTGTCCCTCGAACTACCTTGGGCCCTTGTCTGACAGAGTTGGCCTGGGTCTTGTGCTCCACACCACCATTGCCACAAGCTCACATGAGCAAGCTCCCAGTGGCCTGAAAGCCTCTGCCACCCTGTGTTCATAGACCAACCCCGTCTCTTACGATCTTTCTGTCCCATCTCCTGCAATGGTCCCTGAGCCATGGGTGGGCAAGGTTTAAAATAGGAGTCCTAGCCAAGGATGCACACTCTGCAGCCTCTTAGTCTCTAAAATGTAGCCAGTTGTAACTTCTGTGTGCATCATCCTCTGTTATATAAGGAAGCTTCACTGATGATGGTTAAGGGATGCACTAGTATTCCCTCCACCTCCTGTTCCATGATGTGCTGTGAGCCTTGGGTGTGGAGAATCTACTGTAGATGACATCTAGAGACTCGCATCTCTCAGACGTATATTCTCTATGTGTGTTAAGTTGTGGAACTCTACAATAGCCTCCATCTGTTGCAAAATGAAGCATATACTTGTTTGTAAAGTTAAGGATCCATATTTAAGATGTGGTTAGAAATTTCATTTGTCCTGAGATATGATAGATAAATGGTTTTCTCCAGGATCTATGACTTGGAACTTGGTATCCAGCCATGTATATTTGGCTATAATTACAGTGCCATCGATGAATTTACTTCCATTGAGAGGGTTTCAAGTTCAAGTAGATAGCTTGATTACCCCCCCCCTCAGATAACAGTGCCACTACTACACCAATAGAGGAAGCTTGCTGTCCCAGTCATTATGGTTATTTGGCTTTAGGAATGGGTAGGAGCATTGCTTTATTTTCTTCCTTGACAGCTTGCATAGTACCCTCTAGAACTATGAGAGCCAGACTTCAGGGGACAGAATTCCAGGTCAGTTCCTGCTCCATTGCTCCAAGTCAGTGTCTGAATCATGTCCTGTCTTCAGCAGTAGGGTCTTACCTTTGAATTATGGGAGATAACCGAGGGCTCTAGCAATAGTCTGTGGTGTTTGGAAAATCTCTTGGAGTACTCTAACCAAACACCCAAAAGGAGGTCTCTTCTGTCTGACACCGTACTCCTTGCCATACATCCCCAGGTATATACATGCACTAATGTTCAGACACTGTATTTGTATTTCTCAGGGAATTCCCAGGTCAACACATTCTCCTCTGCCTTCCCATGTTACATTTTCTCATATATAATAATATGTAATAAATGTTAATAAATAATATGTAATAATATGTAATAAATAAATAATATGTAATAAAAGTTAATATTACATATGTCATGTATGTATATTCATAGTACCCACGGGTTGTGTGACATCTCTGGAGTAAAGACCATTAGCATTGCTGCAGTGGAATCCATGAATAGTAACATAAAATAAACCTAAATAATAAATATAGGATCACCTTAATTCAAATTATCTTTTGCCAATAAATGATTTAAGGAAAATATTTCTGATGCTCAGAACTTGGAGATTCTTTATGTTACTTGGAGAGCTACTAACCTATTTAAAGTAAATGTTCAAGGTCTAGAAGCTGAAAGTGTTTCACGACATGGGTGAACAAACTTGCATGCAGGCAGTACATTCATACACATACAGAAATAAATAAAATTAATTTTAAAAAAGTGCTTAGCCTAAATGAGTTTGTGGCAAAAATCTTAATTGTTTACCCAATATCTGTCTTCCCTTCTCTCAATGGAAGTCCTTTAGCTTTGTGCAGCTGTGCCATATCTTCCAGACCACACACCAGCATGCCATGCATTAGTTCCCAAGACGTATTTGCAACTATGGAGAGATGGTTAGGGTTAGCTGTCAGCTTTACAAAGCCAAGAGTCACCTGGGACATGAGCCTCTGAATGTCCTTGAGAGAAATTTTCATAATAGGGTTAACTGAGGCAGGGAAACCAACCTCCAATGTGAGCTGTGCCATCCCATGGCGAGAGGGAGCTGAGCTGATAAAACTTTCAAGTTTCCTGGCTCTCTTACTATCTTTCTAACAATCCACATGTTACTGGGACCTATAACCTCTTTTTGTTGGACCTCTGAGTCTTCTAGTTTGGGTTTTCAAATTAAGTTTCTGGGTGCATCCACAGCCAGCCGCGATCAGCCTCCTCCCCTTGCACCTTCCACACTCACACTTTTTCTCTGTGCCCTTCAACATCAGCTTGGTTTAACCAGCAGTTTGGTTCAGCAGGCATTTTACATGACATTTCTGTTTTATCCTACTTTCATTTTCCATAGCCTCTTCAAGATCATTTTAATGGTCTCATCTTAAATTCCTTTAATTCTTATTTTATGATTACAGAACTTTTGCATGAAATAAAAATTCATTGCAGAATACTTACCCAGGATTTCTTGTAGCTCCTATCACATCACATCATTCCTTTCCCTTCCCTTCCCTTCCCTTCCCTTCCCTTCCCTTCCCTTCCCTTCCCTTCCCTTCCCTTCCCTTCCCTTTCCCTCCCCTCCCTTTCCCTCCCCTCCCCTCCCCTCCCCCCTCTCCTCCCCTTCCCTTCCTTTTCATTTCCTTTCCATTCCTTCCTTTCCCTTCCTTTTCATTTCCTTTCCTTTCCTTCTTTTAATTGTCTCCCTCATTTTACAGAAAAATTTCTCTTCATTGCTTTATTGGCCTCTTGAGATCGATCAGATTGGCTCTGTTCCCAGAAGGTGCCTCTATTCCAAAGGTGAAGCTGATATGCCCTTCACAGAACTCCAGAGATATTAAAGCTTCTATAAAAGGAAATGTGCATGTTATAATAACATTTATGAACAGTTAAAATACACAAAATATTAGCATTTATTGTGTGGGAATACAGAGTATAGAAAACCTTATAAGATTGCGAAGAACAGATGCATATGGACTTGAATAACATGCACATATGTAGATGTCAGGAGGGACATGAGATAAAACCCAGATTCCTTGGTTAAATCTATAAGCTTTTAAACAGCTTTCCTGAAGTGTGATTGCCACACCTCTGCACATATTTAAAGTATGCTATTTGACACATAAATGTGCCAAGAAAGCCATCACTGCATGGAGATAGTGAACATGCCCGCTGTCCTCAAAACTCTGATTTATTTTCTGTGATGGTAAGTTAGTTTCTGTGATGGTAGGTTAGTTTTCATTTTGGATAATATTTCATAAAAATCACAAAATATAATATTCTTGGATTTATTTGGTCTGAATTCTATCATTCAACATCATTATTTGGCTATTGATCCAGATTTTATTGCATAAATAGTTCATGTTTTTGCTAGTTGGTGTTTCAATCTATAATATACCATACTTTATCCATTCAGTTTTTAGTGGAACAGTTTTACTCTTTTCCAGTTTGAGTATACAGTAAATGAAACTGCTAGAAACATTTCTGTGCAAGTCCTGCAAGAAGATGAAATTTTATTTTTCCTGTATGAACACTTGGAATAAGACAGAGGACACAGTAGGCAATAAATTGTTAAACTGTCTTTCAGCATGCCACGTGTATTATTCTCAACCCTTGGTGTTAGATATGTAATGTTTGCAGTGCCACCTGTGTTCTAATTTGCCCTACTCTAATGATTAGATTTTAATGACTTTTCATATGCTTTTATTTTATTCATATATTTCTTTTAAAAACCTTTTTTCCTGTATTTTATCGAGTTATTTGATTGATTTTTGTGAGCTATTTGGTTGATTCGATTTGGCTGAGGTATTGATATAATTGAATTTCAGGAATACTTTTTATATTTTGCTTACAAATCCTTTGTCTAGATAAATCATTTGGAAAGACCCTCCCACTAGCACCCTCACGCTGGAGTTTTGTTTTTTTTTTCTTCAGTATTCTGAGGAGAGTAAGGGAAGCTTATAACTTTTATTTATAGTTATTCTTTTTAATATTTTATTGAAGATTTTTTAAATATTTTATTGGTTTTGTGCATTTCATACATCCCTTCTCAGTCCAATCCAGACTCATTTCCCCTCCATGCCCCCCACCCCTTCCAAGTTCATGCAGTCTGCCATACATGTCCTGTTTCCCCTTCTGAGTCTTTTCAAAGTTTTTCAAAGCAGAAGATTATTTGGGGGTGGGAGGGGGAAGAACTCTACTGCTTCAAAAATACAGAACGCTTCACTAATTCACGTGTCATCCTTGTGCAGGGGCCGTGCTGATCTGCTCTGTATGTTCCAATTTTAGTATATGTGCTGCCGAAGAGAGCACTTTATTGGTTTTGTGCATTTCATACATCATTTTTCCAATTTAGACTCATTTCCCTTTCCATGTCCCCCACCCCACCCGAGTTCATGCATTCTGCCATACAGGTCTTGTATTTTTTTCCCAGAGTCTTTTTAAAGTTTTTCAAAGCAGAGGATTATTGTTTGGGGGAGAAATTTACTGTTTCAGTTGGTTCTTTGCCCCACTTCTGTTGTTGTTGTTGTTGTTGTTCCCTCCAATTTGTATTGCTTCAACATATGCATATATATATATGTCACACCTATACTACCATTATGTCATTCTGTTAGTGCCATATTCTTGATATTAAAACTTACCTTGAAGAAACAGGATTTTTCCCATGCTTTTATTTGATTTTAAATTACTTAAGTTTTAGGTTTTAGATTTGGATTTATGATTCATTTCAAGTTAATTTTATATAGGTAAAATATATATGCTTATTTAATGTTTTTATATTTGTTTACTTTATATAATTATCCAAATTTTTCACATCCTTTGCTTAGAAGATAATTCTCCACTGATTTACCTTTGTTTGTTTGTGTATGTATGTGTATACATATGATTATGAAGACAGAAGAGAGGGGGAGAGAAACAAAGACAGAGAAAGGGAGAGACTCTTCCCAGTTTATTAATGTAGTTCTCTTCTATTATGCCAATAGCATAAAATACTTTAGCTGCATTACTAAAAATTTTGAATATATATGTAGTTCAAGTATTTTCCCATTTGTTATTTTTAGCCATTGTGTGTAGCTTTTCTAAGTCCATTATATTTCTACATAAAATTTAGACTAGCATAATTCCTACAGAACTATCAGAATAGATTTTGATTAGAATTTTATTAAATATATAGGGAACTTGAATTGTAATTATATTTTTTCTGTATAATAACCTGCCATAGATTCCCTTTGATTTCTCTCAGGGATCTTGCAGTTGTCAGTGTATAGAACTTGCATTATTTTATAAGAGTTATGCCCAGATGCTGCATATTGCTTTTGACACAGGGTCTCCCTGTAGCCCCAGGTGGCCTAAAAATCTCTATGTAGACAAAGATGGCTTTATCTCAGAGTTATCTGCTTGCTTCTGCCTCCTGAATGCTGGGGTTAAAGGTGTGTGCCACCACATACCACTATACCAAGTATTTTTGATATTGCAAAGAGTTTTGTTTATTAATTTTCAATCCATAATGATAACTACTTATATGAGATTGTAATGGATGTTTTAACATATACTTTTTATCATATAGTCTCACCAAACTCAATTACTTTTTTTTTCACTTTAAGAATGTTCTCATATTCTATTGAATTTTTGAATATTTCATACAATATATTTTGATCAAATACAGACCCTGTCTTCTATCTGAACCTCCCCTTAACTATGCGCCACCTGGTTTCATATATATATAGATATATAGATAGATAGATATAGATATAGATATAGATATAGATATAGATATAGATATAGATATAGATATAGATATAGATATAGATATAGATATAGATATAGATATAGATATAGATATAGATATAGATATAGATATAGATATAGATATAGATATAGATATGTTTAAGGCCCATGGAGTCTAATTTTTGTTTAAGAAGTCTCTTCTATGTACGTCAATCCACTGTATGCCCAGTACCACACCCTTCAAGAAAACTGGTTCTCTCTCTCCCAGCATTTGTCACTTGTCAGTATGTCCCCAGCTGAAGTTATGGGCTTCCTACCTGCTTCCCTGCCTCTGTGCTGGGATTTTGTCTGCCTTGAGCTTACATGGATCTCTTTCATGCTGTCAAATTTGCTGTAAGTTCATATGAGTAACTGCCCAGCTCTCTGGAAATATCTTTTTCCTTGTTGTCACCCATCATTTCTTGTTCTCGAAGTCTTTCTGCCTTGGGATGCAGAGGTTTGATGTAGCTCATCCAGGGATGAGCGCTCTGCAGTCTCTTATTGTCTCCACACTGACGAGTTGTGTGTCACCATGTTAATCACAATCTGCTGCAAGAGGAATCTTCTCTGGTGAGTGCTGAAAGAGGAACTGATCTATGGGTATAACAGTAAGTCATTAGGAGTCAATTTAATAGTGTGTACACTTAGCAGAATAAGAGTAGTAGGTTTTCCTCATGGCCTGTGATCTTTCTAGCCACAAGTCCTTGGGTCTGATATTAGTGTCAGGTATGGGTTCCATCTTATGAAGCATACCTTAAAGTGTGTTATTTCACAATTATACTCATAGATGTTCACAATTATACACATGTACCCCCTCATCCCCTACCCCCTCCCATCATCATACTTCCCCATTCACTTATTTAACGTCTTCAGTCATCTTGTAAATCTAAGAAGGAGAGTCTGTCTTCCTTACCACATTTTTTAAGTTAATTTTTATTGAGTGTGTTTCATACAACATTTCTTAATTAAATTTAAACTCGTTCCCCCATCCATGCCCACCGCTCACGCCCCCCAACTCCCCACCAGAGCTCATGAATTCTGTCATACATGTTAAGTCCTGTCTTGCATCTTTTTTCTCAGTCTTTATTATGTAATATGAGGTGCTGAATAAAATGTGGTAAGGTCAGCTCTAGAGCACCTCATATTAGCATTTAAAAAAATGTGAATTTAAGAAATGGAGGTAGATATCCTTGACTTCAAATCATGAGTCTGTCGCTAAGTAAATCGATCTTAAGGAGCCCTTAGTTTTCTCATCAGCAAACTTGAAACAGCAGTGCCTATTTTAAGGGTTATTGTGAATAGTATAGTGTAGAGGCATAAAGATACCTATTGCAGACTTGCCACTTAGGAAGTCTTCAGTATGCATTCACTCTTAGGATGATGACTAGTCTGGCATTATCAATAACACTCCACAGTCCACTCTGCCAGGCAAACTCACAACTGCTTTTCACTTGTATCGATATAGTGGCTTTCAGTCCTTTTTCTCCTCCAATCTACCCTCCACACCAAAGCTGAAGTGTTCACTGTAAAAATAAAAATGTATGTATATCATTTTAAGTTTATCTTTTTAAACAACCATCTCTTCCCTCAAAAACTACCTCTCACCAAGGGGCCTTTGCTCCTTGTCTTCCCTGGGACCTCATGGTTGGGTCAGTTCTCACTCTACCTCCATCTGGTCTTTCTTGTTTTCAGTTATGCTCTCTCTTGCCTCTCAGTCTCTTTCCAGGCAGGTTTTTCCTAAAGCACCTGAAGTGCCGACATTATTCATCTGACTAATTTCTACACATCTTTCACATTTCAGCTAAGCTCTTATTCCCCCAGGAGTCTCCCTGACTGTTCATGTTCATATTAGACATCCCTTGATGTATTTCCTACAACACTGCTAAACTCTCCTAACTCTAGCTAGGCTACCTGTTAATATTCTACTTTCTTGTCTGTCTCTTCCACAGGCTCTAAGCATTTTGTTGGTAATGAGCTGAGCTGCTTGGCCAAATGATTCCATACAATACAATATTTTTTCTTTTTTTTTTCTTTTTCATTTTTGGTCTTTTCCAGACAGGGTCTCCCTGTAGCCCCAGCTGACCTGGAACTCACTCTGTAGACCAGGCTGGCCTTGAACCCTTGAACTCACAAAGATCTGCCTGCCTGCCTCTGCCTCCCTAGTGCTAGGATTAAAGGCACGTGCCATCATGCCCGGCAACAACTTTTTTCTATAATTAATTTTTTTGTACGTGTATGAATGTACTGTCTACATATAGGTTTGTGCACCAGTGTTGTGCAATGCCGTGGAGGTCAGAAGAGGGTGTTGGATTCCCGTGGAACTGGAGTTAAAGATGGTTCTCAGCCACCATGTGGGTGCTGGGGATCAAACCCCGGTCCTCTTCAAGAGTAGTCGGAGGCACTCTTAACCACTAGGCCATCTCTCCAGCCCCAACAACTTTTTTCTAACAGCATGAAACACTATAGGAAGAATTTCTCATAAAAACAAAGCTAAAAGACAGATAAGTGAGGTACATTTCTATGACTATAAAAGTTTAGAGTAGAGAGATTATTTCTAGTTGGTGCTCAGTAAATATTTACTGAGTGAACATAAAAACTTTTATTTACCTGATTAGTGTCAGACTCATGCCCAGAATTGGGTTCCTCTCAGATTAAGGCATTTTTCATTTTTCATGGAATCATTCTGATTTCGCAAAATATAAATAAGATAGAGAGACAGTATTATGTTAACCATAACTCAGAATGCTTTAAACATGTATAAAAGAAATACTGTTTATTAAATTTTAACATTATCTTCTGAATACTATATTCTGCCAACTTATTACTTGAGCCATTTTCTAGCTGTTGCGATGGTCAAAATATTAGCATAATAGGAAGCCCCTTCATCACCTTACTCTTTGTCACTGCTCTCCAAGTATGGCCTTATTAAACATTAAATGTGTTATTTAGGGAGGATGTAGAGACAGCTGGGTAGTTAAGCTCTTGCAGAGGACCCAGGTTCCCAGCACCCACATGGCAGCTAATAACCCCCTGTAACTCCAATTCGGGTTATACAGTGCCCTCTTCTGGCCTTCATAGGCATTGTACACACGTGATATACTTGCATATATCCAGGTACAACACATAAAATAAAAATGAATGAATGAATAAAAATGTTTGTAAAAAGTGTTTTCTGGGAACCTGCTCAATGTATACCATCTTGCCACACTCATGATTTTAAAAAAATTTTTATATTCAGAACATGCATAGAAAATAATCATGTTCAGGAGAGATCCACCCATTTTATTCCTGACTCTTGTTAAAGAAAGTGCTTTCTACCATTTGTTTGTCTTCTAAACAAACCAAGAAACAGAATGATAATCTTAATGAAATCTTCCTCCACTACTTAGTATAGGCTGGAAAAAATAATGAAACAAGCATAAGTATGCCTTTATAAAGTATTAATTTTCATCATTTTAAAATTTTTATTATTTTTATTTTATATGCATGAGTATTATGCCTGCATGTGTGTAAGTGCACCCATGTTGTGTCCACTGAGGTCAGAACACAGTGTCAGATCCCCTGGAACTGGAGTTAAGGATAGTTGTTTGCCACCATGTGGGTGCTAGGATTCAAACTGGGGTCCTCTGCAGGAGCAGCCACTGTCAACAGCTGTCCAGCCCCACATTTTCATCTTTCTGTGGGTAGTCTGCACATCAACTAGAGTGTCCCCTCCAGGAAGATGCACAACTGGAAAGACCCCAGTCTTTCATTGTCTCATCTAATGACAGAGTAAGATAATTAAAAGATATTTCTGGAAAAGTTTTTAGCTGAGATAGCCAATGACATGCTTATGGTAGTATCATGAAGGTCTATCATCCAGGGCATTAGATCCAACTTCCAGGAGTTCTGGGAGCACAGAACTATAATTGACTACTGTTATCCTAACATCTTCTCAGTCTTGTTGTGTGTCTGTCTTCAAAGAGTCGAAATACCACTTGGACCATTTGTACCTCAATTAAAGAAGGAAGGAAGATGAACCATGGACGAGGACCTGGATCAGATATGATTACTTAATTCATTGTATTCTTCCATCTTGACTTCTTTATTACTCCTTGGTTGAGGGATAGTAAATTAGTTTGTACTTTATATAATCAACGCACTTTAAATATTCTGTCCATCTGGGTAATGATAAGACTTCCAGATTCCTCTTCTTTTTAACAGGATGGTCTCCTTGGTTGGATTTTGTTATTTTGCCAATTTATCCCTGGTATATCCTCAACTCAGCATTTGCTTTTTGAATCTTTATTCTTAATGTGGAATACAATGATTTTTATGCATGGAATTTCATAAAATTGTATCGTTTCTGGATTCTAAATGTTACTCTATTGCTTTGTCTCATAATGTTATTTCTATTCTCCCTGATGAGCTTGACAATTCCCTATTTAGCATCATCTGCAAACTCCACTAATGCAGATTTTCTTCCGGGTCATTAATAAAGCAGTAACTCAAACTAAGTCTGACATTCATTCCCCAGGCTCCTTCCTGGTCGTCTTTCAGTTCAATGCATTGACCTGTATTTCAATATTCTCTTAGTATTTATCGACCGCTACTGAACTCCCCAAATGTGTCTCATATCCAGTCATTTAAAAATAATTTTGTAACTGGGATTTTAGAAGAGAAGAGTGTCTTTTGCATAATTAGCATTAGAAAAATAATTAATAGGATTATGTCACCAGGTCAAACATTAGCTTTATCCAGTTGTGATTGATCCTGCTCACTTACTCAAGTTTGCTTCTCCATTGCTATGACAAAACACTCTAACCAAAACCAACCTGGGAAGGAAAGGATTTATTTGGCTCACATCCCCTGGGTCACCATTTATCACTGAGGAGCCCAAAATAGGAATTCAGGGCAGGAACGTGGAGGCAGGAGCTGACACACGGGCTACAGAGGAATGCTTCTTTCTGGCTTGCTTCCCTGGCCCATTCTCTGCCTGCTTTCTTTTTTTTTCAATTTTATTTATTTATTTTCTATGTGTATGAATGTACTGTCTGCATGTAGGTTTGTGCACCCATGTTGTGCAATGCCTCAGAGGTCAGAAGAGGGTGTCGGATTCCCCTGGAACTGGAGTTCTCCTGAAATTGGAGTTACAGACTGTTCTCGGCCGCCATGTGGGTGCTGGGGATCAAACGCTGGTCCTCTGCAAGAGCAGTCGGTGCTCTTAACCACTAGGTTATCTCTCCAGCCCCCTGTTTTCTTATAGAGTACAGGACCACCTGCCCGAGGGAGGAACTTCCTACAGTGGGCTGGGCCCTTCCACTTCACTCAACAATCAAGAAAATACCTCACAGACGTGGCCACAGGCCAGCCCAACGGAGCCCAATTGAGGCTCCCTCAGGCCAGGTGTTGACAAGTTGGCACTAAAGCTCTCCAGGACAATTGACCCTTTGTCAACTTGATGCACAAAACACATCACTATTAAGCCACCACCTTTACACTTCTTTCCCCAAGATATGTTAACATTAATATCACAGCATAGGACAGACCCACAGACCTTTAAAAAAAAATTCAAACACTTAAATTTTCAGTCATTTAAAATTCTCTTAACTGTGGGCTCTTGTAAAATCCAAAATGAGTACTATTCTATTTCAAAGGGCATACCTAAACAAAACAAAAGTCCATCAAGGTAGCTCAACACTGGACATCTGGGATTCTTTCACAATCTTCTAAGCTCAAAAGGGTTTGAGAAGCTCCACTTCTCTGACTCTGCCATCCACAGAACACAGGGCTCCTCTCACAGCCCAGGCTACCTCCATTCCACACCTGCTGCTGCTCTTGTGGTCATCCCATGGTCCTGGCATCTCCAAAATGCTGGGGTCTCCACTGAAACTGAGGCTGCACCTTCACCAAAGGGCACTTCTGGTCTCTCCTGATGTGAGGCCTCAACTTCTCTTCATGACCCCGATAATCCTGGGGTCTTCTCTGCAACTGAGATGCACTTTCACCAATGGCCTTTCCTGGCCTCTCACAGTACCAAGCCTCAGCTGCTATCCGTGACCCCTTCACATTTCAACACCAGAATAATATAGGAAACTCTTACACATTACCGAGTCCTGCTTCCATCTTGAGATGGAGACTCAGGCACCCTCTGGACCACAGCTTCTGTGTGTTGCACTGAGGAAGTTCTTCCCAGATTTCACCACAGTGATGCTGGTCTCTTGTTACTTACAGCTGACTTTTCAGCCCCAGCTAACCAACACAATTGTCCCGTGAAACAAAGTTTTCACTTCAGGTTCTGGTCTCTCGTTACTCACAGCTGATTCCTCAGCCCCAGCTGACCAGAACCCACAGATTCTCAATTCACAAATATCATAACAAACAGCAGTGATAGTCTCTGCTTCCCTTTGAAGCTTCACAAGCCAGGATTCCATCTTATGCAACTCTTTCAGCATAGCTGTTCCAAGTTCCACAGCAACAAACTCTGAGCACGCAATGTTTTTTTCCAGCCCAAAGTTCCAAACGCTTCTATAATCCTCTGAAAAACATCAAGGTTATGTCCGTCACACCAATAGCCCACTCTCTGGTACCAATTTCTGTTCTAGTTTGAGCTTCTGTTGCTGTGACAAAACACTCTAACCAAAAGCAACTTGGGGAGGGAAGGGTTTATTTGGCTCACAACTCCTGGGTCACAGTTCATGACTGAGGGAGCCCAACATAGGGACTGAGGGCAGGAATGGCAGTAGATGAAACAGACGGCAAGGAGGAATGCTGCTTACTGGATTGCTGCCCTGAGCCATGCTCAGCCTGCTACCTGCCCAGGGGTGGCACCACCCACACTGGGCTGGGCCCTCCCACATCAATCAACAATCAAGAAAATGACCCATAGACATGACCACAGGCCAGTCCAATGGAGCCAATTCCCCAACTGAGGCTCCCTCAACCCAGGTGTTGTCAAGTTGACACTAAAGCTATCCAGCAGATCAATCCAATAAATAAATGCATAAATAAAAAAATGTTTTCAAATTTTGTTATTATTGTGTATATGTGTGTGATGTATGTTTTAGTGAGAAATGTACATGTGACTATGCTCATGTAGGGGTCAGGGGACAGCTCTGTGGAGTCATTTTCTCCTTCCACCTTCCCAGGTGTTTGGAGGATCAAGTTCAGCCCATTAGTCTTGCATGGCAAGCATCTTATTTACTAAACCATCTTCCCAGCCATGGTGAATCAACTATTATAAGAAGGGGCTCACTACTTTCTTTAGTTCTCTTAAACACAGATCCTTCTTAAGTCACATTAGGTGACATCCCACAAGTTGAAAATGTTGTAAGTCACAAGTGCAGTTATTATACCTAACCTTAACAATAAAGCACAATGTAGAGCATCAACTATTGACCCTCATTATGTACAGGTAGGTTGGGATCTGTGAATCAGTGTTGCTGTTCGCCATCATCAGATAATATCATACACATACTGTAACCTGACAAAAGTATTGAAGTTCAGATTTGAAGTACAGATTCTACAGCATGCAGAGATTCACATCATCAAGAACTTGAAAAATAATACATCACACTATCATAGACTGGGGATCATCTGCACTTAAAGGTTTCATCTAAATTCAGGTGTACAATAAAATCAATCAAGATGTTTACATATATATTCTATAGCAACTTTAGCATTAATGAGGTTGAAGGGTGTTTTGATAACGCTACCTAGTTCATAAGGGAATTTCTTCACCAATGAAATTACCATGGTTTCCTGCAACCACATGAGGTACATGGATTTCATAATTAATATAAGGAGCTGGAAATTTTTGTGTCATATCACAATTCTTGCCTCAATTTCTCATTCACAAGAATGATTCTCTATGCTCTTTTGCCATAGACCTATAGTGGAGGCATTTTATTGGCTTTCTTTCTTTCTTACTTTCTTTCTTTCTTTCTTTCTTTCATTTGAATGGCTTAAATTACATCATCTGTAGCTAGTCCCACTTCCACTGTCTCAAGAATATACCCCAAATCAATCAAGTGCTACTGTAATACTGTCCTGAGCCAATGATACAGATTTGAAGTCTTCCTGTTTCACATCAGCCCTTCGATAACTCAGTACCCACAAATCAGCGAGATTTACCCTCTTAGAGTAAGTCAAATCCTACCACTGTGTTGCTCATATGTTTCAGTGACTTTTAATTGCACTTGAAATAAAATCCAGACTTGAAATAAAATTCAAAACTATGTCTATTTCCTTTGACCCACAAACTCCACCAGAGCAGGGACCTTCATATATACCCAGCAAGTGAATGGGCCTTTGCCTTAGACACAGGAAACAGTTACAAATATCTGCCAGGCATGGTATACAACCATTGCTTCTAGAGGAAATGAAAGATCATTTCCTCCCTTTCCTCATGGTGGCCAGGCCACAGACGTCCTTCCTAGGGCCAGTGTTTTAAAAATAGATTATTCAAAGATGTCTGGCAGTGAGAGATGGTGGAACCATGACTGCTTCTACATGGGCTCCACCTTTGTTTTCTAGACCCTGACATTTAATAATCATTGAGTATTCAATAATACAGTTCTTATAGATTAAAGTAACTATTTGTTAAAGTGGAAGGAGCTGAAATTAAAATGGAGAATACTTTGATGAACATTACATCCAAATCAGTAGAATTTCATATAGATGTAATTGCTCCCTCAGAAATAGATTAAATATACACAGCATTTTAAATGACATTTTTACCTTGTCAAAGCACAGTTGATTATAAATTATGAGTATTTTAAACCAGACGTGCTTCCTCTCCATCAATCAGCATTATCATGGCCATCTTTTTAATAAGATTATTTGCTAATGCAAAACTAAAATGAGCAATGCCTGCAGCAGTATTAGCACAGAGTGATCAAGTGACAGCACGGCCCTCATTTTACTCTCTCACTAGGACACAGTGTCGGCAGAAATTTGTTGCCTTTCATTTACACACTCCGGTGCAGCTTCTGCTAATGGGTGTTTTTTCAGATGAGGAGTCCTGAGTGCCTTTAAGCTTTAAGGTGCTAATCATTGCCAGTTAAGAAGCATCTTGGGCAACAAACTCTCATTCTCCCCAACAGCTGAAAGGTTGAGATACTGCCAGGCTATTTGGGACGCTGGATTTTGACATTTATACTCATTCAAATTAGAAACACAGTATATTAAGCTGACAGAGGAAGTTAAGTCATCATGCTTTCAGTCATGCTGTGCAGTAGAGCATTCAGCCAGGTGTGTTTGCCATAAGTTTCCACCATGCTACTTACTTGCATGATGATACAAGGTGAAAATCATCTTCAGGAATGAAAAACAATGCACCAAATCCCTAAGGGCAAAATTACTTTTGCTTAAAAATAAATCTGAGGAATGTTAATGTGTTTTCTGTGTGGGAGGGCCTGGAGAGAAAGGGAGATGTGCATATTCAGAAATCACATTGAAAAGTTGTCAGGCTGAAATAAGTGAACAACTTTGAGCATATCTGTTATGCATACTTAGGGTGATTATAAGTATTGACTATAAAGGATGCAATGTAGAAAAGATATTGAGATACTGGATCAGAAAAAGGCATTGTCCTCTGGGGAACATGGGAATTTGACATTTAATAGGGGGTCCTAGCCAGGCATAGTGGTGCACGCCTTTAATCATAGCACTTGGGAGGCAGAGGCAATCAGATCTTTGTGAGTTCAAGGCCAGCCTGTACAGAGTGAGTTCCAGGACAGCTGGGGCTACAGGGAGACCCTGTCTTGAAAAGACCAGAAAAAAAATGAGGGGGGCCTTCTGCTTCAAATTACCAACTGCCCTGCATCTAACAGAGGGAAACTGTGTTTTTGCCTCCCATGTATTAACAAATGAAAAATAGGTAAAATTATCACAAGAAAAACTAAGGCTGAATATTCTTATGGTAAGACTAAGTTCAAACTAGTCACGCTCATCTAAGAGAAAGACTCTCAGACAGCACAAAATTCACCTTTCTACATAAAAGGAAGACTCATTAAACCGAGCGCCCAACAAAAAGAAGTCACAGCATAGGCAAAGGCACCCCAGTAGAGGTAGAGTTAAAGCAGAAGCTGCAGTGCCGAGAACAAATGAATTTGAATCCAAGGCAAAGGAATGGCACTATGTAAGGAAAAAGTACAGCAAAATACTAACCAAGGGGATAATTAATTACTAAATAACTCAGCATCAGAATTTATTATAAAATTGCCGGGAATTTTATGGCAAAATTAGAGACTTTAATAAGTTCATATAGCTATCAATGGAACAAACTGACAAATGCAATTGGAAATATAATCTAAATAATGAGATGGACTTAATTTACAAATACACATAAGAACTCATACAGAGAAAAGTTTTTTTTTTTTTTTTTTTTTTTTTAAAACCTCAAGAAGCTTTTGGGAAAATGTAAGAAAGATCCAGTACATCCAAAATTTAAATAGGACCAAGACACTTTTGTTCAATTTCACTGGAAGGATATTTTTCCGTGTGAAAATGACAGAAAATGCAGCCATTGGGGAATCCCAAAACTGCCTCTTTTTTTGCATCTTTTTTTAAAATTTTTATTTATTTTTAATATGTATGAATGTACTGTCTGCATGTAGGTTTGTGCACCCGTGTCGTGCAATGCTGCGGAGGTCAGAAGAGGGTGTCAGATTCCCCTGGAACTGGAGTTAAAGTCAGTTCTTAGCTGCCATGTGGGTGCTGGGGATCAAACCTGGGTCCTCTGCAAGAGCAGTAGGCGCTCTTAACCGCTAGACCATCTTTCCAGCCCCTCAAAACTGCCTCTTAATTAGAAGATAAATGAGACCGCGGCTGGTCGGCCATCCCTCTGGTGCTCTCGCGGGTCCGAGTGGCTCAGCCCGCGCCACCTCCAGCTGGCTCAGTTCATATTCACCTTGAAGAGGAAGACAGACCACAAGACCAAGATCATCAAGATGATTGGCTAACCAAGAAATGACTAATCAGGAGTCTGCCGTGCTTTTGAATATAATGCCAGAATTCCAGAAAAGTTCTGTTCCTATCAAGAACCCCACAAGAGTAGAAGAAATTATCTGTGGTCTTATTAAAGGAGGAGCTGCCAAACTTCAGATAATCACAGACTTTGATATGACACTAAGTAGGTTCTCCTACAATGGGAAAAGATGTCCAACATGTCATAATGTCATTGACAACTGCAAACTTGTTACAGATGAATGTTGACAAAAGTTATTACAGGTAAAGGACCAGTATTATGCTATGGAAGTTGATCCTGGTCTTACTGTAGAAGATAAATTCCCATATATGGTAGAGTAGTATACTAAATCACATACTTTGCTTGTTGAACAAGGCATACCCAAAGCTAAACTTAGAGAGATTGTGGCAGAGTCTGATGTTATGCTCAAGGAAGGCAATGAGAATTTCTTTGGTAAACTCCAACAGCACAGTATCGCAGGGTTCATATTTTCCACTGGCATTAGTGACTTACTAGAAGTTATCTGCCAAGCTGGAGTCTATTACTCAAATCTCAAAGTACTATCCAACTTCATGGATTTTGATGGAAATGGAGTACTCAACACATTTAAAGGCCAACTAATTCATGTATTCAACAAACATGATGGTGCCTTAAAGAATACAAACTACTTCAGCCAATTGAAAGACAACAGCAACGTAATTCCGCTGGGAGACTCCCAAGGAGACCTAAGAATGTCAGATGGTGTAGCCAATGTGGAACACATTCTGAAGACTGGATATCTAAATGATATCGTAGACAGAGCTCTTAGAAAAATACACAGACTCCTATGACATTGTTTTAGTAGAAGAATCATTGGAGGTGGTCAACTCTATTTTACAGAAGATTCTATAAACCAGCCACGTGAGAAGGCTTCTCTCCCACGGGTGCAGCTGAGACCAGAGCTGTCCACGTTGCTGGAAGACTCTTATTTATACTACATTCTTGCTCCTGGTAGTCTCCTCCTTGACCTGCTGAATTATGCTCAGGTGTGTTGAATCTGTCAACCTCCATCACTATACTTCTCACCAGAATTTAAACCAGTTTTTTTTTTTTAAGTTTTAAAGGCAACATTAAAAAAATAACTTCCTGCTTTTCCAAAGTGAATTTTGTAGTTCACCATTATCATGCAGTTTATGAGGAGCGTTTATGCTCCAAGTATATTTGTAGAAGTTTTTTAAAAAAGTGTTATCAATGAGGAAATAATGTGCATGATTTTGAGCACTGCCATTTTTGTGATTTGGGTGGAATGTGGCAACAGTATCACCCATTTCCTTAAATTGCGTTTTATTTGGTTATTTTGTCTGGGGAAAAAAGTCAATATTTGCCAGAGAGTCTGGCACTTAGTATTTGAAAAAAAAATTGTTTGTTTCCACATCACTAAGATTACAAATATTCTGTATTGAAGCACTCATAATAATCATAAAATGGAAAGCCTTATAAAAAGAAGATGAAAGAAATTAATGCCTAAATTATAATGTACTTAGAAAACAGATGAAAGGATGATAGCCAGAAATTAACATATATATGTAATATATATATGAACATATTACAGCAGTAGATCATGAATGAACAAGACAAATAATTTAAACTTCTAAGGAACTAAAAGAAAAAATATTAGAGGGGCTGGAGAGATGGCCTAGAGGTTAAGAGCGCCGACTGCTCTTGCAGAGGACCGAGGTTTGATCCCCAGCACCCACATGGTGGCTGAGAACCATCTGAAACTCCAATTCCAGGAGAACTCCAGTTCCAGGGGAATCCGATGCCCTCTTCTGAACTCCGTGGCATTGCACGACACGGGTGCACAGACCTGCATGCAGACAGTACATTCATACACATAGAGAAAATTTAAAAAAAAAATTAAAAAAGAAAAAATATTAGAAAGAATACAAGTAGATTTTTTTAAATTTGCAAATATAGAAAATTATAGAACTAATGAGAAGTGAATTCAGGAGCTGATTAACAGGAGAGCCATACGTTACTAAGTAAGTTTAAAAGAAGATATGCAAAATAAATGTTTTTAAATTGAAAGACAATTGCAGTAGAAAATAAAGACTATCATTTTTCAGTTCTATGCAATCATTACCTGGAACATGTCTGAAAAGAATGTGATTTGTAAAGAAACAGACTATAGGAAACTCCATAAATGGATTTCTATAAGAGATTATTTCAAATAAAAATTTTGCTGACATATCAGATAACTCCAGTGGTACTCAAACTGTTTTAGATTAAGGGAAAAGGTAGAAAATGCTTATGTTATGTAGTAAATCCATTTTTCCTCAAAGACAGTCTTCTTTCATGTGTTTCTGGATACTAGCCCCCAGTTTTACCTACTGAACCTCTCCTAAATTCAGACCCAGCTGTCAAGTCATTCTGAATTGTCTAAAGGACATCATATCTCTTCACACCACTCTGTCTCCTCAGCCTTCTTCATTCACTTAAAAAAATATCCTTGTTAGCCCCCAGTTTTACCTACTGAACCTCTCCTAAATTCAGACCCAGCTGTCAAGTCATTCTGAATTGTCTAAAGGACATCATATCTCTTCACACCACTCTGTCTCCTCAGCCTTCTTCATTCACTTAAAAAAATATCCTTGTGACAGGTGGATGGGGAAATTTCAAGGGATCCCACCTCAGGATGAAGAGATACAGGCAATCATCAGACACTGAAGGAGGGACAATCAGTTTTCTCTAAGGAGCAGCTCACAAGTGGGCAGCCCTAAACACAGCACACAGGAGAACCAATAAATGGACTTGGTGCATACATATACATGTATATGAATGCATTATATGTGTATATATCTATGCATATCTATAAATGTATGTATACATGAAACACTAATAATCAAAGAATAGGACAAGAAATTGAGAAGGTGGGAGAAGACTTGGAGGGGGACTAAATGGGTGAAAATGGTACAAAGACTATAATTATGATCTTCACAAAAGTATACTTGTGATTACACTGGCATACCCAGTGTAGGACAGTCTCCACAGTTAAAAACCTTCAAACTAATCACACGATTCTTCTTGCCAGGTAAGCTAACAGAGTCACAGGTTCTGTGTATTAGGACAGAGCATCTCTGGAAGACATTAGTCTGTCTCCAGTTCCACATTACCAAACACACTGCTTTTGATCATTCTCATTTGGAGAGGAAGGGTGTGCCAATCAAACATTTTCAGACACTGCTAGAAGCTAGCCCAACTCCACACACAACTACCGTGATTACTCATAAGATTGCTTTCACACCTCCAGAAACTTGTCTCTCAAATTCATGTATACATGATAAAATGTTTGTATCTATAGACTGCAGCATTTTTTTGTAGTATAGATGAAATACAAATAAGGAAATCATCATTAAAAGAGAATTGGTCACAGCAGAACTCAAAGGGTTTTTATCTATGCTTATTTTCTCCACTTTCTCTTTTGTTTTTACTCCTGAATCGATTCTAATTCATTTTTGTTCCACTAAAGCTCTTCTCATCAATATTACTATTGACCTAGATCTCACGAAATCATTTAGCAGTGTTAGTCACAATTGCCATGTCTCCTGCTACAAGTGCCTTTCTTCAGGGTACCACCTGCTGGGTTTCCTCCTCCTGCTGCTGCCTGATGTTCCTTCTCAGTCTCCACTTTCCCCTCCTGATGTCTTCCACTATCCCAAATTGGAGACTCTTCAGTCTTTTTCCCTCCTCTTACAGACTCTGGCTGGTGTGTTGTGGCAGCGTGTCAGGATTATCCTCTAGCCTCATAGATTCAAATATCATTCACCTTTGACATTGAAATTCTTTTTTCCACTTTATCTATGCCCCGGTTTCAAAATAATATCCTCAGCTGCCTGGTCAGCATGTCCAGTTTGACTAGTATAAACATGTCAAGTTCAGCATACCTGACACTGAACTCATTTTCCCCAAGAAAGAAACCCTTTGTCGTTCATCCCATCTAAGGTCGTATGTTCTATCCTTTCCATTTCCTGGCTCAAACCCTTAGTCACTCTTGACTTCATACTTCCTTTTATCTTTTTTTTATTAATTCATTGAAATTTTCATTCAATGTATTTTTATCATAATCCTCCTCTCAACTCCTCTTAGATCCATCCCACATCACTACCTACCCAACTTCATGTCCGCCCCACACCCCCATTGAGTACAATTTGTGTTGTCACCCAAATAGTTTTGAGTATGTAACCAACCCTGGGACATAGCCAACCTACCAGTGCCTACACCATTAAAAAAAAATGTTCTTCACTTCGAGGACCATGTCAGCATCTCCTTTGTTGTGTGGCGAGTGGAGGGGCGGGGAGCTCCGAGCCCACCTCCTCCCTCCATGTTGAGTCTGTCTGGCTTGAACATGAACAGGTCTTGTTGTCACAACTGCTCTGAATCTGCATGTGCAGCTGCCCGCTGTCTGGAAAGCACTGTTTCCTTGTACTTGTGCACCACCTCTGCTCTAACAATCTTTGTACTCCCCTCTTTTGAAGTCTGCATGAAAATCACACTCTGTTCTTGTTGACTCTCCCTTCAAACATATGAAGAATCTGACAGATTCTCACCACCTGCTTCCATTTCAGTCCAAGTCACCATTCATCATCCTCTGACCAAGTCACTTCCCTTCCGGTCTTTGTGGTCTGCCAACTTCCTTCCTCTTTAAGCTATTCTTACAAAGCATCAAGCGTATTCTGCCGAAGTGTAAGTCAGAACCCTCTATTAGCTCCTTAGTTCCTTCAGTATAGATGCCATTTCCAAGCTTCCTATACTGAGTTGGATACTATTGACCTACACCTCATTTCCTACCTTTCTTCCCAACAGACTCTTCCAGGATACTTTTCTGTGGTAGCCACATAATTCACTTTCTTTTTAAAACTATTATTTATTATTTTTACTTTGTGTGTGTGGGTATATTCCCTGCATGTATGTAACTGCACTCATGTCAGGCAATGCCCACAGAAGTCAGAAGATGGACTCATATCCCCTAGAACTGGAGTTAAAGACAGTTGTTAGCCAATATGTTGGTTCTGAGAACTGAAACCTGGTCCCCTGCAAGAGCAGCCAGTGCTCTTAACTGCTGAGCCATCTCCATATCCCATAACTCACTTTCTTACAAGCCTGATTAACTATCGCTTTGTTCATATAATTTTTTATAAACACCCTGATGTTTTGCTACACATTTCTGTAACTCCCAAGACTTTCAAACTTTCATTCTTTGTTTGATTTTTCTTCATTGTAGCAATCATGTTCTAATAAACTACAGAATTAGCATATTTATCTTATTTATTATCTGTCTCCATAGATTAAAATGTACATTCCTTAAAGGCATTGAATATTGACTTTGTTCATTGATATATGCATCAGATTCAATGCCTGACACATATTGAGTACCAACAAATAGCTGTTGAAAGGATTATCAACTTCTCATGTGCTCATGCATTGTTCTGGCAGAAAACACAGGAGAATGACGACAAAGAGTTCTCTTTGCAGGAACTTGGTTTTTGAGAGACAAATCGGGAAGAGAGGTTTACTATTTATCTCATATGGTATCTATATTTGATCTCCATGCTTGTGTTATATATTTAAGTAGTCAAGTTTGATTATTCATAAATAATTGTGAAATGTTAGGTGAAGGCTATAAAGTCAACTACAAAGACAGACAGAGTGCCAAGGTTTTGTGGGTTTTTTGGGGGAGGGGTGTTTGTGTGTTTGTTTGTTGAGACAGGGTCTTCCTACAGCTCCATATGGCCTAGAACTTACTATGTAGTTTTGGCTAGCCTCCATCTCATAGAGATCCACCTAACACTGCTTCCTGAGTGCTGGGATTAAAGGTATATGTCACCATGCCCAGGCTGAGTGCCAGTTTTTAAAGCAAAAGTGCAAGCACCCATGCCCATTAGAGGTCATTGCTTTGGATGAATCTGGATCTCCTCTGGCTCTATGGTAATATAACATACATGGTTCATTCATACAATGGTTATTCCATTGATACATATTTTAAGGAAATTTGTGGAAGCATATTATTCAGGAAGGCAGAATTCCTGAGATCAAAGTCAAACCCAAACTGAGCTAAGATGAGCAGATTTCATCTTCTCTAAAGGGCGGCCACAGAGACTAGCCCATAATGAGCTGGTAACTGCTCATAGAATAGACCAACTCAATTCCTGGCAGCAAGGCTGAAGCCAAATCAATTCCTGATTAACCAGGAGCCAGGTGCCAGCAAGCATGCAGCTGTGGAGGTTAGAAGGCGCAGTGAGGACATTGCTAAGCAAAGGCACTTGGTTAGCATTAAGCATTTTCCCTTCCACTGGAATATAAATCCACAAGGGGACACAGCCCATTCTTTACTATTTTTAAAAGGAACTTTCTGTCTGGAAAACAATTCACTGCCACCAGAAAAATGTCTTTACTTAGAAAACTGTGTAATTGGCTTCCATTTGACATTATATGGTGTTATTAAAGTCTTGAAATTCTATTCTCTTAATGTGCATTCCTTTTGGCTTGCCACAGAGCAATATTCTCCCAATCCTTAAGATCTCTTTGCTTGTCTTACTCAGCCTAGTGTATTCTGTGTTGTTCAAACAGACATGATTTCAAAGGGTCAGGTTATTGACACAATTTCATAGGATTGAGTCAAACTTAACATACAGATAAAATTTAACTATATGTGATGGTATTATCTTCCTTGTCAACTTGACCAGAGAGTTGGAATCACAGAGAAGACAAACCTCTGCTTGTATCTGTGAGAGTTTTTCCAGAGAAGCTTAAGTAAGGAGAAAAGATCCACCCTTAATGTAGGCAGTGCTGTTCCTGGACTGAATAAAATGGAGAAAGGAAGCTGAGCACCAATATTTATCTTTCTCTCTTCTCTCTCACTGTGGAAGCAGTATATCCAGCTGCTTCTCACCCCTGGAGCTGTGACTCTCCACCAAGATGGACAATAGGCTCAAGCTGTGAGCCAAAATAAACCCTTCCATCTTGAGAATGCTTTTGGCAGGTATTTTGTCAAACTAATGATAATATAACTAAGATATCATAGTTATAACTACATTTTACTAACTTTTAATTATGGAACTACACCATGATGATTTTATCAGCTAATATCTAAGCTATATAGACTTTAAGCTTCTTTGTTGGTTCCCCAAATTCTCGTCTTATCATGACTGCTTTCCTCCCCATGGCAACGTTAATGAGAGATGCAGTGTTAACACCGCTAGACACAGTGTTAACAGATCAGATCATTTGGATGTGATCATACTTCAAGAAAGAGGGAATATTTGTTGAAAATGGAGATCCCCAGGTCTCTCTGCTGACTGGAAGCTTCTTCTCTATATTGCTACTGCTCACAAAGGTTTGAGACCTGCTGAGTGAGAGGAAGGAAAAATGAATAGAAGATTAGATATTCGTTCCTTTGCAATATATAATGCAGTCGGCAAAGACAAACTCCTTAACAAGACAGCCAGTGTATCAACAGGAAGAGGGGCACTCACCAAAGGTCTGTTCCTTGGATTTGTGGATAGATAGCTGGATGAATTCAGCACAGGATAAACAGAGGCAGATGATTTCCACACTTTCTTCTCTTTCTTTCCTGTCTCATGCTGCTGTTTTCTATGTGATAATTTTACTTCTGAAGGTTAACAATATGTTCCATGTCTCTGAAATCCAGATTGGGCTTTGTTATCTTTTTTTGCACATCAGAAAACCAATAGTAAAGTCTTGTACAAAATAATAATTTCTTTTCTCTTTCTTTTGGGAATATCATACATGAGTATTGTCTGTGCATTATTTCCATCCCTCCCAGTCCTCCAACAGCAGCTCCCATGGCTCCCTTCCTATAAATTTCTCGTCCTTCTCCCTTCCTATAAATATCTTGTCATATTTGATTATTATTGTTACATACATACAATGCACTGAGTCTATTTAGTGGGAGCTTATGTGTACCTGTGTTGAGGTTACCCAACTGGGATTAAATAACTCTCAGTGAGCTAGTTCCTGGAGAAAAATGAGTCCCCCTCTCTCAGCATCCATTGATTGCCTACTTGAGTTGGGACCCTTGATAGTCTTCTCATCTCATACAGCTGGGCACATCAACTGGTTTTGTCAATATGCAGATCTCCTTAGACTATGTAGCTCTCCTTTCATGTCTGGAATGCATTAACAAGCAGCAGGTGTCTTGTCCTTCTGGCTCGTCTATTCAGTTTTGCCTCCTGTTTTGTAATGTTCCCTGACTTTATGTATACAGGTTACATTGTACATGTGTCACTTAGGGCTGGCCACCTCACAGAACCTTGTTCTCTGTGTTTGACTAGTTGTGGGACTTTGTAATGGTCTCCATCTGTTATTTTAAAAAAAAAAGAAAGCTTCTTTGATGAGTGGTGGGACATACATTTATCTGCAATTGTAATAATTCAAGTTTAGAATATAATAAGAAATTATATTGGAGTTATAATGTTCCTCTGAAATAAGGTATGTGGGGTGCAGAGGAAGCCCAGTTAGTAGAAAAAAAATGTTTTAATATGCATCAGTCTTTAGAACCTCACAACGCTCAAACAAGAAGCAAGGAAGGAAGGAAGGAAGGAAGGAAGGAAGGAAGGAAGGAAGGAGTAAAAGAGGGAGAGAGGAAGGAAGGAAGGAAGGAAGGAAGGAAGGAAGGAAGGAAGGAAAGGAGGAAGTGGGTATACAGGCAGTGTTTCTGATAATCTTTAAAATGTACCAAGTACTTTATTTATTGTGATGGAATCCTAGTTAATATAATTAGCTCCAAAAGATACTGAATACTGGAGTATGTCGCTTCCTACCACTGCCAAAGAGCAAAAGAATGGAGTTTTATAAATTGAATTGAAAAGGAGACAAAATATAAATATAGATAAAAAAGAATGAATGGGAAAATATTATAAGATGGTTAAAAGAATTTCAAATCTATCAATATTATCAGTTAGTATGAAGGGACCAAATGCTCTAGTTTTAATCAGAAATATTTTGAATAAAAGAAAATCAAACTTTAGCTAGATTCTCCTTACAAATGGTATACATAAATTGATGCACCAAAACTATAAAGGCGCAGAAAGATTGAAGGTTAAAGAAAAATATAGTATACAAATATTAACTATAAATGCCCTTGTGGGGCAGGGTAGTCATTATTTTGTTATCTCTAGCTGTAAGAGTTCCAATATTCCAAAAACCCATGACAATTTCAGCTGAATCTTCAAAGTTGTTTTAAATTCCAAAGCCATTTTTCCCTAGAAGAATGCTAATTTCTATCCTTATTTTCATTAAATGATTATGTTTCTCTAATTTGAGATATTTTCATTTTTGTACTAAAGTGCTATAAATGAAGGCACATTTTATTTGAAACAAGTTTTAGTAGCAACTTGTATCCTAACAGTTTTTACCGCAGCTCACAAACCTAAGAGAATCCCATGATGCTACATTCTAAGTCCAGTAAAATCTTAATCAAGGGAATGAGGAGAACTGGTAGCTTCCTTAGTAAATCTAGGTTCATAAGCCCTAGGGGAGAAACCCTTACTACTAATCTGCTAAGTGGACATACTATTAAACCAAGTCCTAATGAATTATCTTTGTACCCATAGATCTGTGCATCTCTCAACCCTCACTGGAGAAATTTCCTTATTTTCCTTGATTCCAGAACTTCATACAGTGTATTACGATCATATTCAGACCCCCTTCCCCATCCCCATCCTCACCTTACAAGGGCCTATGACGTCATGTTTGTGTCCTCTGTTATTTGTCTTTTTCTAAAGGCCTATCATGTCTAATTAGATATGTTTATCCCTTGAAGTCTGATCAAACTCCCAGTGACCTATGAGTAAATAAAACTGTCTGTCCTGGCATCTCTCAATTGCCAGTAGATCCCTAGCTTGAAGGAGGCTTCCTACCCTTCTCCTCCATCCATACTAGGGCTCTCTCTGGCCTGGGCTTTCACATCTGCTACCTCTGACTCCTACAATCTTTCTGCCCCCTCATTTTACAATATTTATTTTTGAGAGTCTCATAAGTGAATGTACTGGGTCCATTTGGTGGTGCTTGTACATACACATGTCTAGGGCTGACCAGTTGGGGTTGGATAATCTATAAGGGAGCTCATCCAAGAAGATTTTCCTTGCCTCATCAGCCATTGATTGCTTATAGCTTTTCATCTAGAGATGGGAATTTGTCGAGTTCTTATTTTAGTAGATATTGATTAACACCAAAACCCACAACTGGCCAAATATACAGAGACTAAGCCCTAAGAGTGTCCAACCCTAAATGAAACATCTATATGCTATCTTTTCCCCTCCTCCCAAGGCTCACAAATCTTCAAGAAAGAGGAGTAGAAAGATTTCTAAGAGTCAGATGCAACTGGTCACTGTAGTGAAGCTGTTTTCCAGACACCAAAGGACAGTTGCATGCATGAAGTCATAGCTGTGATTCGATGGGCCATATTAAGCCAGTGTGGATGGAAGCAATTGATGGCTACTGAGCAAGGGAGAGTCAATTGTCTTCAGGGAGGGAGCCTGTGAGATACTACCCATGCTCCAGTAGGTGGTCTACACCACACAGATGGCTGTAGCTGTACTACTTGGACCCTGAAAAAAAAAAAATATATATATATCATATATTATATATATAATATATATATATGCTGGCTCAACTGTTACAAGCACTGGCTGTTCTTGCATGGGACCTGGCCTCAGTTCCTAGCAACCACATGGTGTCTAACAACCATCCTAGCTCTAGTTCTAGGGGATCTGATGGCCTCTTCTGACCTCCATGGGCATTGTACAACATAGGTGTACATACATGCATGCAGGCAATACCCTCATACACATAAAATAAAAATAATAAGTAAAATAAAACAAAGAAAAGAAAAAATGAGCACATAAAATTAGGAATAATGGTGGGGGAAAGGAGAGGAATTGGATAGGGAGGCATGGGAATGAGTTTGACTAAAACACATTTCATGCATGTTTGAAATTCTCAAAACCTAAGAAGTTGTTTTTTTTTTTGGTCCTTTTGAGACAGGGTCTCCCTGTAGCTCCAGCTGTCCTGGAAATATGTAGACTAGGCTGGTCTTGAACTCACAAAGATCCATGTGCCTCTGCCTCTCAAGTGCTAGGATCCAAGGCGTGCACCACCAAGCCCAGCAAGAAGTGTTTTTTAAAGATAAAGGAAACAAAGCAAACAAAAACAGTAAGTCCAGGTTCAGATGGGCAATGCTGCAGTAAAGCGGGAGTGCTGTTTAGAAATGCAGACTGCCTGCTCTGTCTTTCAATTTCTCCTCCAAGATTCACAGAGAAATATGCCCGATCTTTTAAAGTGGCTTTATACTTCCCCGTTGGCAGTAGTTATGGAAATAAACACTGCGAAAAGTTTCCCTATCCGTTTACCAACTCTGTACCACCAAGCCTGCTTTTATTAGTACTAGAGGAAGTGTTAGATTCCTGATGGCCGAGCTAGTGATTTATTTTTGTTGTCTCAAGTCATCTTTTCCTCTGGGAGTCTCACCATCAAGAGGTGTTCCAAGAAAGTCACTTAAGATGGAAATAGGGGTTTGAAACGATTTTGAGAAGCTTGAAACCATGCTGCATAAACCCGGGGAATATTGAACACTTGGAAAAATCCTGTTATTGGCCTCCTCTGGCCTCTCTGGTAGTCTCTATACTGAGCCCCTGTCTTGTGAAGGAAAACATCTAAGATGACCCAGCTTCAATAGGGGACAGGGTCATTAAGCAGCCCCTATTCTCCTCTCACAGGAACACTGCACACTGTGAATGAAATCCCATCCCTTAATGACAGTGGAAATCCTGCTTAGTGACTAACTGATCTATTACTTTTTGAAGTGAGGAATGGGAGCATGTTTCTTTGTAGCTTTTTCTGGAGATCTCAGTCCGGTTACTGTATGAAATAAAACCACAACACAGCTTGTGGTCTTGTCTTTGTGAGTTTGACAATGAGGAGCCTGTGAATTGGGAGATTTCCCAATCACTCTCTTCTATAATATACACTGGGGTAAGGCTTAATTTTTGAAGATTTATCATTCTGCTGCCTGAAGAGGCATTATCACAGGAAGTGTTTTGTGCCTTACAACTCTCTACCCTGCCTATGAGTTATTGGACCACGGCACGATAAATCACACTCTTTGATGCCCACTTCTCTTTCAGGATGAAGCGACTCATTCTGCAGAGCCAGTCTTTCCCTTCTTCTTCTTTCTAACTTTTCCATTGAAAACCTTGTTTGAGTTTTCCCAAACCCTATGTCTGCTAGGTTTTTTTCCTACTAATTTTCATCCAAAGAATATTTTTGTAAGTCATACATCATCTAGGATGTACAAAAAGTAAAAATTAAAGCCCTTCAATCATTCAAAAAATGCATAGTTCAATATATAAGGACTTTAGTGTTGGGCAATATGATGCCAGTAAAATTTTATTTTGAATTTCTTTCCTTTTTGTACTATGAATATAATTTTGACTGGACTTGGAAATATATTATTTTAGATGACAAGCTAGGTTGTGATCAATGTTATCTTTTTGTATTTTATTATCATGTATTAATTATACAAAATAATGGATTTTGGTGTTTTTAAAGGTGATTTTCTAGAAATCTAAGAAATTAATCATAGTCTTTACAACACTGCAGGTGAACAGCAAACATATTCTAAAAGCAGAAGATTTTAAAGCTATCAGTAGGGTAAATCAATAACTCACACATGGAGGAAGAAAGATGATTTTTCTGTTCAGGATATGAAACAAAACTAACATGATATTAATGACTGTGTGAACAGGCTTTCCGTCTGCACTTGCAGAGGGGGAGGTTAAGGATTGGCAGTTGCTCATATAAATCACGTCTGGTAAGAACCATGTGAATAAGTGTTTGACATTTTCAGTTGGAAAGGAGCAACTTGTCTTCAGTTCTAAGCACTCTTCCCTTTGTGAGAATCACTCCCCCACTTTGATGAACCAGATTTTTAATATTAACTTAGCCTGTGCACATGCCCTAAGAGTCCAGGGAGCAGAACTGTCCAAGGTGGCAGGGTAGCCAAAATGAAAGGAGGAAATGTGACCATACTGGTCTATCAACACCAAATCTGCTGCCAGGATACTTGCCAGCATATTTTATTTAAGATTTTTCTTCTTACTTGTGCTGTTTTACATTCTCAAATCCAAAGAAGCAGAGAGAACATGGTAGCATATAAATCAGATTTTTTTCTACTATATGTCAGTTTCAGAGCTGATTCTAGTTGTAGACTGACTTAGCAGCTCACATGGGTATCACTTATGGAACAACAACTAACCTAACATTATTTTTGAAGGCCTACTAAGAATCTAAAAGTTGGATTTATATCTATGAGAACATATGCTAGCTCATAAGTCAAAAGATCTTCCTAGTAATCTAAATTCAACAACCCCTAGGAGTTTCATGATCACTGTAAGTCATTTGTTATTTAAATATGGGAATTATATAAGTATTTTCTGGGGGCTGGAGACATGGCCTAGCTGTTAAGAGTGCTGACTGCTCTTGCAGAAGACCCAGGTTCAATCCCCAGCACCCACATGGCAGTTGAAAACCGTCTTTAGCTCCAGTTCCAAGGGAATCTGATACCCTCTTCTGACCTCCGCAGCATTGCATGACACAGGTGCACAGACCTACATGCAGACAGTACATTAATACACATACAAAAATAAAATAAAATAAAGTATTTTCTAAAATATTTTGTTCTAAATGAAACATTGTAGCCTTAATTATTCTAAATGTATCCCCATTCTGAATTTTCCAACTTATGAAGGAAAAACTAGGTCAAAATCAAGAGGTCAAAAGACAACAAATAAAGAACAAAGAATGAATAACGGTTGTGAAAAAACTATGGTAGGATTCGAGGACCAATTCATTGTAAAAGTGTTGATGTCTCGGCCTGTCGACATAAACAACTCTATGTCCACTTAAAACATGAATTGAATCTCACAGAACTTGGTATCCGAACATGGCTGGAGATGGTGACATTCCAGGGATACTCAGAACATGAAGAAAGCCAACCTTGGGAGAGTCTGTTTGCCCTTGTTATAAGCAAGCTGGGCATGAAGGAAGAGGGAAAGGGTAAGACCAGACCTCTGGAGAGCAAAGATTCTCAAGATGGTCAGTTGCAGCTAACTTTACAGTAATATATATGTTCAGTACCTCAGAACTCATTTTAATGCATTATTAATCTCTAGCTTGACTCCCTGGAGGAGGTCAAATAGTCACCCTGAAAACTTACAACTTTGTCTTTACTATTACTCCAGAAGCCCCTAGTAGCTGGCCATAATGTAGAAATAACTTCCTGTAGAATCATCTTCTACTTGTTGATGGTGATCATGATTCTGATTCTTCCTTTGCTGTAGAGAGATGAATTGCAGGAAGAGTGATGGACTTATAATTAATTGATTAATTTTTATTTTATGTGTATGAGTGTTTGTCTATACTATGTAAGTGTACCACATGCCTGCAATGCCCATGGATGCTGGAAGAGAGCATTAGATGTTCTGGAACTGACGTTATGGATGGTTGTCAGCCACCATGTAGATTCTAGGAACTGAACTGAGGTCCTCTACAAGAGCAGCCAGTGCTCTCACCCATCATGCCACATCACCTGCCCCATTGTGTATTATTTTATAACATACAGTGCCACTTTCTGATTGAGTTGGGCTTTGTTATAGGGAGAATTTGTCTTATTTAAAAATCTATTATAAGTGAATAAATCCTCTGGTAATGCCAGGACTAGATGAACCCAAGATTCTTTGAAGGTACACAATCTCCACCTGAAAATTACACAGATCCATTTGCACTTCAAAAAGAAAGTATATGTTCTTCCTGAGACTCTGGGAAGTTGAGGAGACTAATCCAACCACCTTTTTTATAATTGTGCATCCAGTCTCTCTTTTCCCAATATTGATAACTTACTAAATAATTTATAAAACTTATACATAATTATAGGATACACATGATGTTCAAAGATGTGTATACATCAGACAATTTCAAATTAGGATGAGCATATCTCTCTGCTAAAACATTTATCCTTTTTATTTTTTATTTTATTTATTTTTTACGTGTATGAATGTACTGTCTGCACGTAGGTTTGTGTACCCGTGTCATGCAATGCCGCGGAGGTCAGAAGAGGGTGTCAGATTCCCCTAGAACTGGAGTTCAAGATGGTTCTCAGCCACCAAGTGGGTGCTGGGGATCGAACCTGGGTCCTCTGCAAGAGCAGTCGGCACTCTTAACTGCTAGGCCATCTCTCCAGCCCCCATTTATCCTTTCTTTGTTGTGACAATATTCAAATTCATTTCTCCTATCTTTAAAAAATATTCAGTATATTATCTTTCTCTAGAAACACCCTACCATGGAAGAGACTACCAGAACTTATTTCTTCTAGCAAGTTACAGCTTAATGCCCATTGACAACCATTCCCTAGTCCCTTTAACTCCTCTCAGACTCTGGAAACCACCATTCTACTCTCAATTTCTAAGGCATAAATCATGTGTGACATTATGTGGTGTTTGCCTTTATTCTTAATAGCCCGCCGTTAAGGTTTTTTTTAATATTTTATGTGTCTCGTACATAATTTTTCAGTCAGTCTTAATCACCATTATGCCCATTTCTCTCTTGGCACCCTCCCTCACCTTCCCCCAGAGTTCCCACCTTCTGTCATTTGTGCTAGAGTCCATTGTACCAAATTACTTTCCCTGCTCACTCCTCAGTGCAGGCTCCTCCCCTGAGTTCAAGTCAGCCTATCCGGGGTCTCTTGTAAAGAAGGCCAGGCCTTCCTCACCTAACCACCATCTGCTGCTACTATTTCCTCAGCCAAGGTTGTGTTATGCTATCAATTTCTGCAGTCCTGTGCTGGGTTTTTGCTCAGCTGAGCTTGCATGGGTCTTGTGCATGCTGCTACCAATGCTGTAGGTTCCTATGAACAGGATTCCAGGAGCTTGTAGGGTTCATTTTCATTTGGTCTTGTATCACCTCCCCACCTCTTATAATCTTTCTGCCCCCCTCTTCTACAATGATCCTTGAGGCCTTGGGGGTTGGGAGGTAAAGCTGAATATAAGCACCCTGTCCATGGAACAAGTCTGTAGACTTCTATTATACACAGTTTGGCCAATCAGGCCCTTTTGGGTTCTTGGTATCCTGTTGCATGGAGAAATTTCCTTAACAAGAGTTAAGAAGTAGTTAATGCATTTTGGGTCCTAGTTCTATGATGCTGTGGATGCCTCAGGCCTAGGTGACATGTCTACAATTCAACATCTACACATAAGACCCAAACATTATAGAAGGAGAACCCAAAAGGTCATTTTTTTTGTCTTTTTGAGACAGGGTCTCTCTGCAGCCCCAGCTGTCCTAGAACTCACTTTGTAGACCAAGCTGGCCTTGAACTCAAAGAGATCCACCTGCCACTGCCTCCAGAGTGCTGGGATTAAAGGCATGTGCTACCATGCACAGCTGTCCTTCATGTTTTTTAAAAAGTATAGTTCCAGGCTGGAGAGATGGCCTAGCGGTTAAGAGAGCCGACCGCTCTTACAGAGGACCCGGGTTCGATCCCCAGCACCCACATGGCAGTTGAAAACCGTCTTTAGCTCCAGTTCCAGGGGAATCCGAGACCCTCTTCTGACCTCCGCGGCATTGCATGACACGGGTGCACAAACCTACATGCAGACAGTACATTCATACACATACAGAAATAAATTTAAAAAAATTAAAAATAAATAAATAAAAATAAAAAGTATAGTTCCAATTTTGCATTGCAGAATTTTCGGCTTTAAAAAAGCTAAATGGGGTGCTGGAGAGATAGCCTAGTGGTTAAGAGCACCGACTGCTCTTGCAGAGGACCCGGGTTCGATCCCCAGCACCCACATGGCGGCTGAGAACCGTCTGTAACTCCAATTCCAAGAGAACTCCAGTTCCAGGGGAATCCGAGACCCTCTTCTGACCTCCGCGGCATTGCATGACACGGGTGCACAAACCTACATGCAGACAGTACATTCATACACATACAAAAATAAATAAAATTTAAAAAATAAATAAATAAATAAAAATTAAAAAGCTAAATGGATGGAACTAGATGATATTATGCTGAGGCAGCACAGTCCAAGAAAAATAAATGATGAATGGTATCCCTCATTTGTGGATGCTAACATCAAGTAGGGCAAACTGAGCAACATTAATGCTATATTTCTCTTTATCTAAAAGCAACTATGCTCTTAGAATGTGAATCCCTTAACGGGCTCTAGAATTAACCTACTACCTATTTTGAGACTTTATAATTTTGGTGCAAGGGTGAAGAGTATATTTGCATATTTTAGAGCAATATAAAATTAAAAGAGAAAAATGTGAATCCCCAAATATGTTTGGAAATAACATACAGCTTATTTTCAGATGACATGATTTTAGTACATGTGTGACATACATAAATGCATATGTTGAAACAATACGGATTAGAGGGAACAACAACAACAAAAGAGCTAGGACAGGGAACTGACTGAAGCAGTAGAGTTCTCCCCCCCCCGCACCCCACCCCCAGAAAATAATCTTTTGCTTTGAAAATACTCAGAAGGGGATACAGAACATGCATGGCAGACTGCATGAACTTGGGAGAGGGGTGGGGGGCATGGAGGGAGAAATGAGTCTGGATTGAACTGAGAAGTGATGTGTGAAATGCACAGAACTTCAATAAAAGAATTTTTTAAAAACTAAGTATGGACTAGGGTGGAGAGACGGCTCAGAGGTTAAGAGCATTTACTTCTCTTGCAGAAGATTTGAGTCCAGTTTGTGAAAGAAAGTTCCTGGAAAAATCCTGCTTCTTGGATTGAGCTTTCTGCAATGCTGATCTACTGACTTAATACTTCAATGACTGTGGAGAGTTTGGAGTGTTGCAGATTTGGAGCCAGTTTACACTTAATCTTGGGCCCTGTTCCACCCCCTACATAGCTACTCCTTTCCCAACTCACCTGACCTAACATCCCTTAAATAACAGATTAAAAAAAGAAGAAGAAAAACACCTTTGAAATGTGTTAATTTAGCAGACCACAAGATTTCACCAATCAAAAATGGTCATCTATAGCATGAGACCTATAGTAGGAAACCCCTCACTTTGCTATTTTCTGCCTAATGAATACATCAACCAATGTATTTTAAAAATGTCTTGGTTTATGACTTTTCTTCTTTCTGTTACTACAAAACTGTAATGCAACTGTTACCAAGCCCAACCTTGGCTGAGGAAATATTGGCAGCAGATGATGGTCAAATGAGGAAGACCCGGCCTTCTTTAGAAAAGAGACCCTGGATAGGCTGACTAGAGTTCAGGGGATGAGCTGGCACCGAGGAGTGAGCAGGGAGAGTAATTGGGCACACTGGACCCTAGCACAAATGATAGAAGCTGTGAACTCTGGTTGTGGGGCATGAGGGAGGATGCCAAGGGAGAAGTGGGCATAAAGGTGATTAAGACTGACTGAAAAATTACACATGAAACAAAGAAAAAATTCAATAAAAAAGAAAAATGAATCTTGTTCTCCTTCTCTCTGGAGCGTCTAGCTGCCTGTAGCTTTTCACCTGCAAGTAGGGCCTTATAAAATTTTTGTCCATCCATGTTAGTGTGGTGATTGTTGTGATCTTTACAGTTCTGGAGTGGCCATAGGCCCTGGAGGAGAACTTACTACTACTGTATCACTAAAGTAATATACTTCCCATCTGCCTTTAAATACTCATCCTTCTACCGATAGTTGAATGTGGCTTTCTCATCTAATGAATGAAGTTTCTATTTGCAACAGAGACTATTAATGAGATACACATCCAGTCAAATCCAGGGAATCTGGAATTGTGAGGGTGTCCAGCCCTAAATAGAACAACTATAACACAACTCCTAAACCTGCTTACTGGCCTGCTATTCCTGCCCATTGTGGAAAAATGAGTAGAAGAACTGTAAGAACCAGAGAACTAGAATGACTACATGAGAGTTTCTTATTAACCATTTTAAATTAAACACTTGTTCTGTAATTGAACATTGGTTTGAAAAATTCCATTTTTAGGTCCAGATATCCTTAGAAATTCCAACCTTATGAACAGCATATTATCATTTGATTTATAAAGTAATATTAGGAATGTCAATATCCCTGTGAAATCTAAACTCGTTGATAAAATGTGAGCAGATTGTGAGCATTACGGAGGGCTGGAGGGTTCTCCGTGCCACTGCTTCTTGCCATGCTACTGATAGATGTTTTTGGTTTGATGTCAGTTGTTTGTCAAGGAATTATAATAATATTTTTCGAAAAGCTTTGGTTTGACTTCCATTATACTGCGAGACTATTTTTTTTCCCAACCTCCCTACCATCTGTTTTGATTCTGCTTTGGAAAATCTCCCTGGTATCGCATCCAGAAGGGCTGAGTGAAACCAATATGGCAACAGCAGATTGCTGGTGCCTTCCAGCTTTTAAGTGGGATGTTATGATTAACAGTGGCTCAGCTCTTTACCTCTCTATTGTCCCAGAGCCATCTCAGAACACTTCAGTGGCTCGTCAGATTCAATTAATCCTATATGCTTCCTGAAAATGAGCATAAGGCTATCATGAATAGGAAGGGGAAAACAATTATATTTAGCTTTTGGTGGGATTGGAATAATATGGATTTCCGTTTTTGTCTAATTTGGCATTTGAGTGATCAATATATGAGAATATGTACTTTAAAATAGGCATAATGAAATGATTGCATGATGAGCTCTTCTTTTGTGTAGCATGTGATGAGATTGATGTTGTATAGAAAACTCAATCTTTTAGCCGGGCGTGGTGGTGCACGCCTTTAATCCTAGCACTTGGGAGGCAGAGGCAGGCGGATCTTTGTGAGTTCAAGGCCAGCCTGGTCTACAGAGTGAGTTCCAGGACAGCTGGGGCTACAGGGAGACCCTGTCTCGAAAAGACCAACAAAAAAAAAAACAAAAAATGAAAGAACACCTCAATCTTGGACACATTTGAATCCAAATAGAGACTTTTTAAACAACTTTAACTAATCTTATAATCATCAGATTATTTTCTTTATAATTTTATAGTAAATGCCATAGCTACTTTATGCAGCCTTCGCTGTTAATTTCTTTATAAACCAACTACCAATAATGTGTATATCTCTGCAATAAACATAAATTGGGCTATCAAAGAGCATAATTTCCTAATGGAGCAGTTGTGGGTAATGAGGGGCTCTTATTGTGGCCTGGAGAATGAGTGACAGGTACAAGTGAACTGGAGACAGCACGATCAAAAATTGGTGAAGGGAACCATCCAGAGGGACAGACGAGGAGTGGAGGAGGCGCGACCACATGGAGAATAAGATTACAGTGTAGTAAACATGGCTATGGTGAAATGCAACATTGTAAATCCCATTCTAAACTGATTACTAGACTCCATGACACACAAAAATGTTGATGATCAAATTTTTGGATGATTTCTTCCCATATGGAAGCCTCTCAAGAGTAGGTTTTAACTAGCTAGTCAGGAGACATGTGATGGAGTCCTCAGACAATATTACAAGATAATTACAACAACAAACCGAAATGTTGTCTCATATTGAGTTGAAGCCAGTGGTGGAGTTCACATCATTCTATTGCTGGAGGATTCGTCTGATAGAGTGTCTTATGGGCTACTTTTTTTTTTCTTTTTTTTTTTTTTTTTTTTTTTGTTTGTTGGTTCTTTGTGAGACAGGGTCTCCCCTTGTCCCAGCTGGCCTGGAAACTTCCTCTGTAGAACCTTGAAACTCACAAAGATCCGCCGCCTCTGCCTCCCAAGTGCTAGGATTAAAGGTGTGAGCCATCACATCTTTTTTTTATTTTTGTGCTTACCTCAGTCTCATCTGTTGCAAACAACTGTTTTCCCCATAAAATATGGCTGTGAGAATCCTCAGAACATGACACACCTGGGTAGCAGGAGCTTCAGTTGGGAAATTACCGCTATTGGACTGGCCTGTGGCCATGGCAGTGGGTATTTTCTAGATTGTTGAATGATGTTGAAGGGAGCAGCCCACCATCAGTGGTGCCACACCAGGCAGGTGGTCCCGATGTTCCTCCAAGGCCCATGCTTCAGCTCCTGCTTCCAGGTCCCTTCCCTGAGTTCCTATCTCAGACTCCTTCAGTGATGACTGTGACCATGGAGATGTAAGTCAAATAAATCCTTTCCTCCCTAAGTTGGCATTGGTCACAGTGTTTTGTCATAGCAATTGAAGGCAAACTAGAACCGAAATTGGTACTGAGAGTTGGGTATTGATGTGACAGACCCAGTTGTTTTGGAGAAGATGGTGGAAGTGTTTGGAAGTTTGGTATGGAAAAGCTGTTGAGTGCTTAGAGTTTAGTGGGCTGTTGCTGTGGAGCTTGGAACAGTTCTGCTAAAAGAGGGGTAGGTGATGGAGGCCTGGTTTGGGAAGCTTCAAAATGAAGTAATTTGTATGATATTTTGAATCGAGATTCTGTGGTTTCTGGTATGCTGGGGCTAAAGAATCAGCTGTGATCAAGAAGAGACTCGCATCCCTGTGGCAAAATCTTCTGGGAAGAATTTTCTCAGGGTCTGTGATCCAGAGGGAGCACAAGTTTCCATCTCAAGCTGGAAGCAGGACTTGGTAACATGGTTCTAGTGTTGAAAAGCATGAAGGGGTCACAGAGAGCATCTAATGCTTGGGACCCTGAGAGGCCAGAAGGGCCCAGTGGTGAAGACGCAGTCTCAGTTTCAGTGAAGATCCCAGCTTTTTGAAGATAGGAAGACCTTGGAATGACCACCAAGGGCATCACATATGGAATGGAGGCAGCCCCAGTCCTGCGAGATGAGCTGTGCATGCTGTGGGTATCAGGGCTGGAGAAGTGGAGTTGCAGAAACCCTTTGCCGTGGATATCAGGACTGGAGAAGTGGAGTTGCAGAAACCCTTTGCTGTGGATATCAGGGCTGGAGAAGTGGAGTTGCAGAAACCCTTTGCTGTGGATATCAGGACCAGAGAAGTGGAGTTGCAGAAAGCCTTTGCTGTGGATATCAGGGCTGGAGAAGTGGAGTTGCAGAAGTGGAGTTCCAGGCTTTGGATCCTGGAAAATTATGAATCCCAGATATCCAGCCTTGACTTACTTTGCTAGACTTAGCTTTTGTTTTAAGTGTGCCTAATTCTTCCCTTTTGACATAAGATAGTCCTTAACTTGTTTGGGATTTTACACGAGCCTACAGTTAAAAGACTTTTAAAAGAGACTGAACTTTTAATATGTTTGGACTTTTAAGGATTGTGGGACTTTTAAAGTTGTACTGTTTATGTTATGATATTAATATAATGCCTTGTTGACAAGAAGTGGAAAGTTTGTAGTTTAATGGTAATGCATTTCTCTGTCAAGTTGACAAGGGGTCAGTTATGCTGGATAGCTTTAGTGTCAACTTGACACACCTAGGTACAGGGATCCTCAATAGAGGAATTTTCTCTATTGAACTGGCCTGTGACCCTGTTTGTGAGGCATTTTTTTTGACTGTTGAATGATGTTGGAGGGCCCAGCCTGTTGTGGGTGCTGCCACTCCTGGGAAGTTTGTTCTATATTGTAGAAGAGAGCAGGCTGAGCACAGGTCAGGGAAGCAAGCCAGTAAGCAGCTATCCTCCATGGCCTGCTTCTTAGCTCCTGTCTCTAGGTTCCTGCCCTGAGTTCCTACCTTGGGCTCTCTCAGCAATGAACTGTGACCCTGTAGATGTAAGCCAAATGAACACTTTTCTTCCCAAGTTGGTGTTAATAAGAGTGTTTTGTGGGCTGGAGAGATGGCCTAGCAGTTAAGAGCGTCGACCGCTCTTACAGAGGACCCGGGTGCGATCCCCAGCACCCACATGGCAGCCGAGAACCGTCTGAAACTCCAATTCCAGGAGAACTCCAGTTCCAGGGGAATCCAAGACCCTCTTCTGACCTCTGCGGCATTGCACGACACGGGTGCACAGACTTGCATGCAGACAGTACATTCATACACATACAGAAATAAATAAAAATTTTAAAAAAGTGTTTTGTCACAGCAATTGAAGGTTAACTAGAACACTCACTTGCCAGATTATAAAGAGACCCCTGTGTCTCACAAAGCCCATATGCAACTCCCAGGACAGATCTTCTTGGGTGCTGCCTGTACCCATTCCTGTAATGAAGAGGACCCCAGGCCTCCCCTACTAAGTCCAGGTTGCAAACCCCCATGCTCACAGATGTGGGCTTGTATTTAAAATCAGATTACTCAGAAGGATATTTCTAGGACAGTTGAAAGATACAAGCAAAGTTATAACATCCTCGATTTATTTGAAAGAATGTTTTAGCTTTAGCCTATTAGATAACCATGGATAAACTTACATAGTTCAGGTCAATATAGACTTACTTTGTTGTATTTACCTACCCATATCTAAGCAAAGTTTGAAAAAAGCCCAAATGCAATTATAAAACCCTCCTGTATACTTTCTTTTCATGAATGTTTCTTTAATCTTGCTCATGATACTGTGAATTTTCAAACTTCATTAAGTTACTATTTCTTCCCTGGTCTTCTTGTTAGTAGAAACACTCACACATAAATCTTTGTGAATAAATAGTATTAATCATGCACTTTTCTCCATTTTTTAGAGCACATGGTAAATTTCGATTGGCAGTAGATGCCCTAGAGTGGTCCAAGATTTTTGCAATTGTAACTATCTTCCTTTGAATGTGTTTGGGGACTTCCTACAACTTCCTGGTCTGTCCTGCCCCCTATTTCTTCTATTGCCCTGTGTTTCCTTAGTACATAGTGCATGCATTTAAATACTTTTATCCTATCACATCTTCAGAGTTACCTCCCCCTTCACCCTCCTTGAAAACTGACAGTTCTATAGTTGTTTGAGGAGTTATTGAAGCTAACTAAAAATGAACAGCAACCAAGAATTTGAATTTTTCCCAATACTAATGAAAATATGGTGTGCATTCAGCACAACTCAATTATTTGCCATTTTAAAAAGTAAAGAAATACTTTCCTTCTGCTTAAATGTCAGTCTCTCCTTTTAAACCAGATTGGTAAAAAAAAAGTTTCATATTTAATTTCCCAACTCCATTTTTGTTTGTTTTATATTCCATTAATTTATTTTATCTTGCATAATTATTTTCTGTTCTCTTTTTTGCCCTATTTATTATTTACTTCATAATAACCCTAGGTATCATAATCTGAAGTTAACAGATAAATAGATTTGTTTAGCAATTACCTTTATCCATAGGAGTGAGAATTAACCACATTTGTAATTCTTGGTTCTGAATATGTTATTCTATAGTTCAATTGAAGAAGAAGAAGAAGAAGAAGAAGAAGAAGAAGAAGAAGAAGAAGAAGAAATAATTATTCTGCGTTGAATTTTTCATAACAAAGAACTTCCAAATGTTTTTGCCAAAAATATGTGCCTTTAATTTATTATAACAGGAAGACAAGAAGAGCAATAAAATATCCCAAATGCCCTCATTTACATATGTAAATTATCCTGGTGCCATGGTAGAGACCTGCAGTATTTATCACTTACTGCTAGGCTGACACCTGGAAGAAATGCCACAGAGAGAGTTACAGGAAAAACTGTCCTATTTTAGATATGCTGCTGAAGACTATTTAAACTTTATATGAAATACAATATTCCCTTTCTATAGCCTTCAGTAACACAAGCTCGTTGCCATGACATTTTACTATCCCAGGACTCCTGTCCTCATGGGACTTCTCAGATAAACTATGTCCCATGTTGAGTAATCTGTGTGTCGAAAGTGGAACCTGTCAAAGTCTTCATTTACTCTTTCATGCCATAAGCATGAGCTTTATTGTTAATGAGATTTAAAATGTTTCCTAGGCCTTTAACCAAAAGAAAAAGAAAGAAGTAAAGGAAGGAAGGGAGGGAGGGAGGGAGGGAGGGAGAGAGAGAGAGAGAGAGAGAGAGAGAGAGAGAGAGAGAGAGAGAGAAGCCACCTATTTTAATAGAACAAATTTTCCACAGTCCTGTGACTCAAGTGTGAGCCTGATTTCTCTACCTTCTGTTGAAAAGAAGGAACCCGTAGAGGTACTTAAGGAAGCACAGGTGCTTTGCCCACCAGCTAGGAGACCCGCCCTGGACATACTGTGAACCATCTTTAGCTTCCCTCTGAAATTCTGTCAACCTAGGTTGAAATGTGAGTGAACATCTCAAACTGTGAAAAGGAACTAGTCACTAGCATTTTAGTTTCAACATGACAAGAGCTTAGTTATTCTTTCCTGCTTAAACAGCATCATAACATCATGGGAACATCTTCAAAGAATACGGATCACAATCTAAAATTCGAGTTGCTTATTTTCTTCCACAGAGAGAAAACCCAAATCAATCCTTTCAGAACATTGTGCTTGATCCTTGAGATTTTAACACAGTGTGTTTTCTCACATTCAGACTCCCTTTTCCCCAACTGCCCCTCCTGATTTCATGTCCTCTATTATTATTTTCCTTTTCTAAAGGTTTATTCAGTCTACTTTGTGTCCTTCAAATGATCCTGGGTATGGGTCCATTCCTTGGAATCTGGGCAACCCACTAGACATCACAAGAAAATGACTCTTCCTCTCTCAGTAGTTTCCAGTTGCCCACAGTTACTCAACTAGGGCTGGAGTTTTGCCCAACTCCCCAGCCATGCTGGGCCCCTGTCTGGCTAGGGCTGGCAAAGGTCTTGTGCATGCTACCTCCAAATCTGTGAGTCCATATGTGCACCTCTTCTGTTGTGGGCAAACAGCACAGGTTATTTGTTTTTATCCACCACCTCTGGACCTTACAATTTTCCTGCTCCCTCCTCTTCCATAATATTCCCTGAGCTTTGGAAGGAAAAGTTGTGGTATAGGTGTCCCATTTAGGGATGACCACTCCAATCTCTTATTTTCTTCACTCTGACCAGTTATGAGTCTCTGAGTTAATTACCATCTCTGCAGGGATCGTCTCTGATAAGCATTGAAAGATGCACTAATTTATTGATATAAACATAAGGCATTGCGAGCTGGCTTAAAGTTCTGTCCATTTAGCAAAATAATAGTTTTAGGTTGTTTCCTAAAGCCTGTTAGCTGTCTACAGACTGATAGCACTGCCAGGAATGGGCTCCATGGACTCTCAAACAATACTGCCTGTTGTCCCCCCTTGGTTGCCCTTCAGAACTTGATAGTAAGACCCTATTGTCAAGGTGCAAGACCTTACTGGAAGACATTACATATATGAGTCATAGAACAAACATGGAGAGATCAAACTGATCTGAAAGCTTTGTCTCTATTGGTTGCTTTAATAGTACTAGAAGATGCTCTACATGCTGTCACTATCATGTGATAGTGACAGCACGTCACTATCATCACTTGGATGTCTATCTATGATTTATTTATCTGTGTATTTCCATTAAGAGAATCACACAAACTTTTATTTTCTCTTATGTTCTGAATAATTTCTCTAGCTTTAAAACAATGTAATTTAGGGAAAAATATATGTATCTGTACCTGCAGTCTTATGTTGAATGGTGATCCTTCGGCCAGCATATCTCCACTTGGAACTTGATTATGACTTTACTTGGAAATCGAGACTTTGTGCAAATAACTAAATTAAAAATATCGGTATGGACTATAAATTCAATTTTGTCATTATTTAAATAACAGAGGAAAATAAAGCAAAAGAGGAGAAGGTGGGAGAAGACAGGAGCAGAGTTTGGGGAGATGCAGCCATAAGACCTAGAATATGGGCTGGAACAGCTCACTATCAGCAGGTGAGGAATGAAGCAATAGAGAAAGCGTTACAGAGGAAGCACAGCTCAGGACCGCCTTGATTTCAACATCTTCCTAAATAAACATGAGAATGAATTCTTTTTTTTCTTTTTCTTTTTTGACGGGGTCTCCCTAGCCCCAGCCTGCCTGGAACTCACTATGTAGACCAGCCTGGTCTTGATCTCACAAATATCCACCAGCCTCTGCCTCCTGAGTGTTGAGAATAATAGTGTGTGCCACCACACCTGGCATTTCTTTGATTTTTTAAAACTACCATGTTCATGGCAATCCATTATGGAAGCCTGTGAAAGCTAATATGTTCATGGAACCTGACATAAATGAATACATTTTTTTTTTTGGTCTTTTCGAGACAGGGTCTCCCTGTAGCCCCAGCTGTCCTGGAACTCACTCTGTAGACCAGGCTGGCCTTGAATACATATTTAAAGGGATCCTTACTTCTCCAAAATGTTTTTTAAATGTATGTAACTAATAATAACTAATGCAATCATTTTTTCTCAAATACTATGCTTAACTACAAAAATTGTAATTAAGGTGTGTGTGCATGTGTGTATGTACACAGACACTCATATACAGATACACACACACACACACATGCACAATAAATAAGTAAATAAATAAATAATGTTAAAGGAAAAGAATATTTCTGATCCAGATTTTTGGAGCAGCCTTTTCCTGACTAGACTCCAGAATTGTAGCTTATTAGCAATATTTTCCATGAATAAATCAATGTGCTGTGGTAGAAGAGTCTTCACTTATTTAGCCCACTCTTCTTCTGAAAGGCAATAATCTACCATTCTAACAGTAAAATTTTTCAAAGTTTTTGCTTTGGTTAAAGTAATAAATTTCCATGAGAAAATAATTTTTTAAAAGGATAGTGATCTAAAAATACAAGTAAATGGCTTCCGTTCCCATCTTCAGATGTAAGCATTTGAGAAATGATTTCTCTTCTTATGCTCACAATATGCATTCTTTTCTCTAGCTTTTGATTTCCTGACCTGACATAGAATTATAGACTCCCTGCACTGAAGTCGAGCGACTAACAGCCCCTCTACAGAAATTTGTTTTTACATCTGCCTATGGTGTTACAGGACTGTGTTCGTATTGTCAAGATTCCTAATAAAGAAAAATAAGTAAATATCTTATGCTTTGCCAAAAAGACAATTTAAAAAGTTTAAAATTGATATCTAAACCTATACTTATTAGATCAATATTGTGTAAGAAAATAAAAATCAAGAACCAAGAAGAGTGAAGAGTTTTTGAGGTTAAAAATGAAAATAATGTAATCATATAACTCTGAGTCTTGAAATCACACATCACAGATCATTACACTGCCAGACAGGAAAATCTTACAAATATTTCAGTCTAATGAGGTCTCTTTTAAAATTTAAATTTTAAACCCCTCAATTATCACTTTTAATAGTTTGATTTTTGTAATCCTTCACAGAAAGCTTTCTACCTCCTTCCCTTCCTCCTCCTTTTACTTCTCCTCCTCCTCCCCCTCCTCCTTCCTCTCCTCCTCTTTCTATGAAAGAAGAAATGAAATTACTGGCATTCTGTTCCTTGAACTATGTTTTCTGTTTCTCTTTGCCTTCCATCTGTAGGTGGGATACCTGGAGAGATGTATGTTAAAAGTTATTTTCTCTTTCTCTTTAAGGCGTGACTATCATCCTTCAGCACCCAGCATTCTTGCTGAAAAGGCTGATGTCAATCCTCCCCTCTTTCCTTTGTAAGCTAGCTACCTTATTTTCTTTCTTTCTGGAACCTTCTAGGATTTCACTGAATATATGAAATACTGAAATATTTTTATCAAAGAGCGGGGTTTGTATCCAGCTGTTTTATAAGTTGTCATGCCATTAATTCATATGATGGCTTTATTTTCTCCCCCACCATTCCTACTGTTGTCTGTTTATTCACCATTTCAGGTTTCCATTGGGTCTATGTACTTCCACTGGCAGCCCCGTTCTCCTTTGAGTCAAAGGAAACTCAAAAAGTGGGTGAAGAAGTTCTTACCTGTGGTTGGGTTGATTCTGTCCTGCTGCTATTTTCTCTGTTAATTGTGTTCTGTAACAACTAGGAATAAATATAAGCACCATGCATCTAAAGTCCAGATAATCAATCTCCTTAGAAACTAGAGATGAGGTTGGAGAGATAGCCTAGCGGTTAAAAGCACCAACTGCTCTTGCAGAGGACCTGGGTTCGATCCCCAACACCCACATGGTGGCTAAGAACCATCTGTAACTCCAATTCCAGGAGAACTCCAGTTCCAGGGGAATCCAAGACCCTCTTCTGACCCCCGCAGCATTGCACGACACAGGTGCACAAACCTGCATGCAGACAGTACATTCATACACATACAAAAATGAATAAAATTTTAAAAAATTGAAAAATTAAAAATTAAAAATAAAAAGAAACTAGAGATGAAGTTTAAGGCCCCATAGTACCCTCCTAATCTTCTCATGCATTCTCCAGAGGCAATTACTTATGTAAATGTGGTACAACCCTTCTTCATGCATTCATCTTCTATTCCGTATGTTCCCATAAATACTGTATACTATTGTTTGGAGAATTTCCATTTACATAAATATTACATTTTGCATTGAAAGCACACAATCTTAAACTGCTTAGGCTTGTTTTCATTCAATCCCATGAATTTGAGACCTCTGTGTGTAAATGCACTCAAAAAGACAAACGGACATGCTTTTCATTTTCTCTCGATCTGTAACTGTGGAAGATACCTACGTAAACTGTTTACTCAGTTCTCTCCTGGAACTCTGAGTCTAATAATATTTTAAAAAATAAGAGCCAGGCTGAACTAGCTCAGCAAGCAAATGTACTTGCTGCTAAATCTGATGACCTGAAGACCTCACGACTTGAGTCCATACTAAAGACCCACATGGTGGAAGAGAGTTGTCCTCTGATCTCCACATGCATGCTATGTACATGGAGCTACCCATCCACATGCATACATACATGCACACATACAATAAATAAAGTTTAAGAAGTTAAGAACAAAGAAAACCTCTTAAAAAACAATAACCACAACAAATGAGCACATTATTGAAAGGGAGTTGGGGGGACACAGGAGGAGTTACAGAGGGAGAGGGGGTAAGAGGTATGGTAGTGATGCTGAGACTATAATGACATATCATTTCACAAAAAATGTTAAGTTCTGCTCCTGACGACTGAGATGTATAGATATTTGAATGTGCACTGTTAAATGGGGAGGAGGGATACGAAAAAAATCTAAAGGTGTTCTAAATACTGATAGTGTTAAAATACAAGTCCTGAACCTTCCCCCTTGCATGTTCTTGGGACAGAAGGGGACATTCTAAGTCACACTGCTCTCTCTTATAGGCTGGTTCATTGTCAACTCCAGCTACAGCTTTATGCTCTGTTCTTCAGATTGTCCTTGCACCCTGTGAATAAAATTAACAAAGGATTATTCACAGGCTCAGTGGCCTTATTCAAGACTGCTTCATTTTGGCAGAACAAGGTATATTTATTTGAAGTCCAACCTGTTCTTTAACCACCCAAGTCACTGACTCTAAATAATTAGCAGTTACTAAATTTACCCTGTGAGAACTGAACTCCTCAAGAGGCTTTGCAAGGCTCACAGTTCTTTCCCACACTCCTGGCTGCCTCCACCGTCCTTTTCCCTGTTTGTTCATCTCCTCAACTCCTCCGTTTCTTTTAGCCTCCTCTTTCTGTTTCTGTCCCTTGAATTTCAGGAACAAGATGAAATAGAAATGGAAACAACTTTTCTGTCCAAATAGCATCCTTATTCTGAGGAGTGACTTAGTTCTCCATGAGAAAAATGATTCCCATGCTTGAGAGATTATTATCATGGCACCCACTTAAGATTTTTGCACAGAGGACTGAGTGTAAGATGTGGAAAAGCAGCTCTAAGGAAATATATATATATATATATATATATATATATATCAGATAAAAATTCAAGTCAGAAAGGTTTGTAAGAAATAGTTTATAACTTCACACACACAGACACACACACACACACACACACACACACACACACACACACACACACACAAAGCACTATGACCCAGCATGGTAAGGAGGACTCTGCCTTGATTCAAACCTGGCTCTACCACTGTGAACTCTGTGGCTTAGGGAACATCCTTAACGTCTATTTGCTTCAGCTTCTACATATACACAGCAGAGCTAGTAACAGTGTCTACATTGTACTGTTGCTTATTAAGTAAGTTAATATTTGTAACATTTTTAGTATAGGGCTAAATAGCTCATAAACACATTATTCAGTTTCTTAATTAGATAAAATGAGACAAATTTGGACAAGGAAGTAAGATGCAATGTATATTGCACCAATATGGAATTCAAATATAATTATTGTCAAGTAACTTAAGTTTGAAAAAAAAGTAGATTGAAAAATAATGGTAGGATGTTAATGTTAGCTGTCGGCTTGATATACTCTAGAGTCACCTGTGGGCAAGCCTGCAGGGAATCCTCTTCATTGCATTCATTTAGATGGGAAGACCCACTGATTGCAGGTGATGCCATTGCTTGGCTGGGATGCTGAGCTGTATAAATGGGGGGAAGAACTGGGCAGCAACACACAGTCGTAACTCTGCTTCCTGACTGGATGTGCTATTACCAGTTGTTTCAGCTGCCTGCTTTCTGGACTCCCCCACTGGAATGAACTGTACCCTTGAACCCTAAGCCAGGGTAAACCTTCAAGTTTCTTTTCTCAAAGAATTTTATCATAGCAACAGGAAGATAAACTAAGACAAATGATATAAAGAAAAATAGTAGAAATTTTAAAAATTGCTTCCCAGCTGGGTGTGGTAACACACGCCTTTAATCCTAGCACTTGGGAGGCAGAGGCAGGCGGATCTTTGTGAGTTCAAGGCCAGCCTGGTCTACAGAGTGAGTTCCAGGACAGCTGGCACTACAGGGAGACCCTGTCTCGAAAAGACCAAAAAAAAGAATTGCTTCCCTAGTTATTTCCTGCTGCTGTGATCAAAACGTGGCACAAAAGGATTTATTCCACCTTCAGTTTATAGTTCATCATGGAGGGAAGGCAGGAGCTTGGGGAAGGAACCTGGAGCACAGACCATGGAGGAGTGCTGCTTACTGGCTTGATTCCTTGGCATGTACTAGCCTGCTTTCTTACACAATTCAGGTCCACACAGCACAGGGGTGGCACCACCCACAGTGGCCTGGGCCCTCCCATATCATTCAACAATCAAGAGAATGGTCCACAGACATGCCCACAGTCCAATCCAATGGAGGAAATTCCTTACTCGAGGTTCCCTCTACCCAGGAGTATCGAGTTGACAACAACAGAAGCTATCCAGCAAAAATGCAATGACTTGCAATTATAAAAACAGAATCAGGCACTTCTTTGATTAGGAATAGTTCATAGTATTCTTAATTCAGTTTCCTCACCACTGTTTTAGATTCTAAGGGCCTCCTCACACACTCCTGCTTCCCCATAAAATATTTCAAAGCCTGTTCTATAGAGTACGTGAGCAACACTAATTTTAGCTTCAATTGTTATATTTCCAAAGAAGTTTTTTAAAAAGTGTTAAGTTGGACTGTTTTCAAAGAACAATTCTATAACGAGAAACTAGACTGTGGTTTGAAAGGGATTGGTCTTATTAACTGGAGAGCTCAGCATGGCCTAATAGAAAAGGAAAAGAACAAGTGATGCTTACATCTTATACTTTCATCTAAAGCTCCCCAAAGCACCTGAAACCAACTCTCATTATCATTTCTTTAAATAGATGAGGCTGCTGAGATAGTGAGTTAAGTGTGTTTCCCAAGGTCACACTCTAACTTGCTAACATAGCGATAAAAATCCAATATACCTGATAAGTGTCAGCTACCCACACATCCTCTTCAGCACTGACTAGATGTGTGATGCACAAATCCGAAGGGCAGGAAGATCTAGGAAGTGTTTCTAACCCTGCCATCTTGTCCAGTGGGCCCTCCGATCAATCCATGATTGCATCTGGACAAGCCTTCCTTCATCTACTTCTGTTCTCACACAATCCTTGCTTGTTGCGAGGTCAGAATGACATGCCTGTTCCTTGTCTGCACTTTCATGCTACTTTGGGTCTTTCTCATACTTTGAGCTCTCATGGTACAATTTACATCTTTGCCAGTGCTTCTAGCTTTTGCTGGGTCCGTCTTTTATCAATTATTTTCCTTCCGATGCCTGTCTCTTTTGTGGTTGGTTTCCGATGGCTCTGAGAATTTTGATACTTAAAAATTACTTTTGTCTTAATTCTCTTGCATTGAATCCATTGATCATGTCCTTAAGAAGGATAAAGGAAGAGGTGGTAAATAATCCAAGGGGGTAGCCATTGGTCATAGGAGCCTTTTGAAACTGAAATCGGTGTAACCAAAATTAAGAATTCAGTCTCTCACCCTGCCTTCCTGTCTTGAGTGGAAGAATTGAATTGGTTGAAGGTAAGGGGTCTAGCAGTCACATTTGATTATTTCCCTGGGACATTCCTGGAGTTTGGACTATGACCTTACATTGAGTCCTTGAGAGTTTCTGTGTGCAGAAATGCTTTCTGCTGCTTTCCTCTGTACCTCTTACATTCATCTAACATGCTGGAACCAAGCACTTGACAAAGAATATGGTAATGTATTCGACAAAAGCTTTGTGTACTAAATATAGATTCAGAGTTTTAAAGAATACTTTTTTTTTTCCTTTTATGAGTGTTGGCAGGTGTTTTACTATGAAACAGGTTTCAGAAAGTGATGAGGACATGTCCTATTTTAAGATAAAAGCTTTATCTGGTATGTAGAAATGACAGTGTAATAAATGCTATTACAGTTAAAGAAATCTGGATAGCAGTTGATTCTTACTTAATCATAGAAGGCAAACTCTCCCAAATTTCAAATAGAAATTTTGAGCATAAACGGGCAAGAGAACCTATTGTTAGTCAATCAGAACCACTGTTGGTCTCTGATCCATTTTGTTTTGTTCCCCTGAAGTTGAAAGAAAGAAAAAGGAAACCACAAATTAAATCTTCAAGTTTCAATTCCCTTCTGTTTCTTCGCTATTTACATGGAAGAGTAACAATCAATCATCCAGTGAGAAACATTTAAAGCCCTTAGTTCAGAAATGAAAACAAATTATTAAAAAGAAAGCATATAAAGTGGAATTTCTGTTGATGCTCTTTGAGAAGTAAATGTGACAATATGGTGTTAATCATCCTAAAAAGGGGAAATGCAAAACCCTGAGTCCTTCAAATTTCCAAATGACTGATTACATGTGCTAATTGTCTTTTACTTGTTATTTAAATCCCTTAACTAGGATGAGTCTTAGCATATGTCTATTTCCTCCACTTTCTTCAAGCAGAAATTCCCTTAGGGGGAGTTTCCTGACAAAATCATTAAGTCAAAGTTTTATGAACCTAGGTGGGATAACATTTGGAGATGACTGATTACATGATTGCAGATAATTGTTTGTGAGACTTGGGAAGTCTTTAACATCTTTAAGGGGAATCCTTTCACTTGCAGTCCATCAAAAAAATTACAGTCTTCTTCAAGGATCATCTTCCTTTGCGGTGTCACAGAGATATATTTTTGAGGCAACCTTGCACCAGCTTCTCTCTTATTTTTTGATGAAAATCATCACCCTTTCTCACCCAAAGATAATTTATAGCTACTAAGACTTGCCTTCCTAGGATATTCACCATTTGACAAGATTATTTGAGACCTCTTCAGTTGCATGTAAAAATTATATACTAACTTTGTCCCATTAGAGCCCTGCTGATCTGTAAGAATTGATGCAGTTAACATAGAGGCACAACCCACTCCAAGTATAGCTTGCCTTCGAAAAGAGCTAATCTGTGACTGAACTGCCTCAAGCTTGTTCAATGTTACTATATTTTTTACAGAATGTAATTATATATATATATATATATATATATATATATGCATATTTTGGAGCAATAAAAATTGG
>VZQC01011377.1:214573-244014 GCA_009823505.1 Rhizomys pruinosus | reverse complement strand
AATGGTATCCCTCATCTGTGGATGCTAGTGCCAATTACCTAGTTGTAAGTATTTCTTGTGCACGGCCCCTTGAGCTTTTGTCCAAAGCAGTTGGGAATGATGCATATTGGGAACAACAACAACAACAACAGAAAGGACTGCATCGAAGAACTGACTGAAACAGTGAACTTCTGCTCAAAACAGTCAACTTCCACATGGAGAATATTGAGAAAGACTGAGAAAGAGATGAAAAGCATGTTTGGCAGAATGCATGAGCTCTGGTGGGGTTGGGGGATGGGGGAAGACACGGGTCTAGATTTGATAAAAATATATATATATATAAATAATTTAGCCGGGCGTGGTGGCGCACGCCTTTAATCCTAGCACTCGGGAGGCAGAGGCAGGGGGATCTTTGTGAGTTCAAGGCCAGCCTGGTCTACAGAGTGAGTTCCAGGACAGCTGGGGCTACAGGGAGACCCTGTCTCGAAAAGACCAAAAAAATAAATAAATAAATAAATAAACTTTAAAAAAAAGAGCACTGGCTGCTCTTGCAGAAGATCTGGTTTCAGCTACCAGCACCCACATGACAGCTCACAACCATTTGTAGCTCCATTTCCAGGGAATCCAACACCCTCTTCTGGCCTCCTTGGACATTATTCGCTTGTGGTGCACATACATACATTCAAATAAAACACTTGACACATAAAATAAAAATAAAGTCTATCAAAATCTCATCTATTTGCCTTCTTGTTTCATAACTACAGATGTTTCAGAGCAAGCAGTCAGAAACTAGTTGCAACAGTTAATTCAACAGACACTTAATACATCTTTCCTCAGTCACTGTATGATTACACACACTCAAATATACATATACATATGCACATACCCTCCAGACTTCAGAAAATTAAAATCATCTCTGTCTCAATCCATTTGGCAGTATCTCTGCCTACTTTCTTTCCTTACCCCTGAATTGGCAAAATTATAAAACTATGCTTTGTTATAAGGAAGGAGAATTTTCAGAACTTGAATAAAAATAATTCTCGTCCTTTTGTAACTTACTTGGCAAATTGTACGTACCTTCCACATTGATCTGACAGCCTCCTAAGCTATAAAAATAAAATAAAGCTAGACATTTTATACACTCGGACAAATACATATTTTGTTGTAATCTATACTCAGAGGTGGTCTGGGTATTGTTGGTGGCAAAAGCCATGTGGAATGGATCAGGATGAAGAAATCAGATCATGGTTTGAGGAACACATGTGTTAGCACATAGCCAGCCATGTACCTATATACCCTAAACTTCAGTGAACCCAGAAAGGAGTAAGTTGGAAACCAACTATATGCAAAGCTGAAAGAGAAAGAGAAGTATCCAGAGAATGTTAGCCAGTAGATGATGTCTATCAAGCAGATCTGGCTCACAACCTTGAGTACTCAAACTAATTTTGAAATCAGGTCACTTCTTTGCTCTTCCATTTCCACTAGAAGTCATAATACTTTTGCTTTTTCTTTCTTAGCCATATATGGCGTTGGGGGTGGGAAAGTAAATGTTCCTGATGTCAGCTCACCTTGTCTTCTGGTCTCTCTTCATATTCATACAGACATAGTAAAATCTTAGGGATGTAGTCTCTCTTCCCAAGGTCTGAAATGAGGAATGATTTCATTATTTTTCCAATCAGTAGCTCCAGCCTTACTCTTTATTCATGCTGATAATTCTCGGAAGGTGGTGCATACTTGCTTGGCAAGCTAATGGTACACTTAACTGCCTTTTGAAGCAAAAGATTAAGAGAAAAGGTAATGAACACTGTACATGCACAGAGGAGAATACTTAGTGCTACTCCTTCAGCTAGTTGGCCATGCAAAAGGTAATTGTCAGCAGTGATCTCAGATCAGTTTTGCAGACAGTATGAGGAAGTATATGTATAAGCCTTTCTTTGCAAATGAACAAAAACTCTGTGCCACTTTTGTATGCTTATCTAGCTTTGCCATAATTTTGTTTAAAACATAGTTGTTAAGATACAGAATTTTAACTCAAATATCCAAACTTCATTTCTCGTACTCTCACTAAAGTGTTATTAAACAGAATAGAATGATTTCCTTCCAACTATATAAATCTCAATGCATGATGGGGGAAAACCATCTCCATACCACTTTACTATTTCAAATACCTTGAGCATCCCCTTCATAAGAAGCAGTGCACAGAGTCCTCGGTTGGCATGCAAACAATGTTTTGGATTCTATGAGCCACTTACTTGAAATCTAAAATTGCAGCAATCCTGTTATTTAGGATATGACATCTTCTCACTTATAGTCACTCATGTATATCTGCAGCATAGCACTGAGCTATCCTGCTACTCACACAAAGCTCTGAACCCTTACCTCAGAATCATTAGTAAATAAAAGGAAAGCCTGAAACATGGTTATCTGAGCTTCACCCCAAAATTCAGTAGGTTAACAAGGTAGAAGCTCTGACATGCTGCTAGTTTAGGACCATGCCAAGGTGCAGTGCTCCTGAGAAAAGGGGCCACACTAAGAACTCCCCACTTCCAGGTACCCAAAACAACACACACACACACACACACACACACACACACACACACACACACACACCACAGAGCCACAGTCTGATTTTATTTAAGGCATGGGATTTGGGGGAACTATTTCAGTATTGGTTAGTAGCACTTATTTTCCTTAGAAGACATCTCAGCTGCCTTCAAGGAAATAGCAGAAAGAATTAGGGTGCCATTAGGATGGACCATTGAGCACATCCCTAGCTTTAAAACCCCAAACAAAGGAGAATCCTTTAACGTGGACATTCATTCTGCGCATACCAGGCACAGAGGATTGCTGACACATTGTTTTAGAAGGACCATTTAAGACTTCTAATCAATTGGCTGTTATTAATATTTATTACTTTTCTGATGAAATCCCTAACAGCTATTTACTTTCTAAAGGCTGGCAATAAAAGCAGATAAATTCATAAACAATTAGTCTTTAGGATTATTTCCCCTATTTAATTTGTCTCTCACTCCTGACTCTGTGTGTGTGTGTGTGTGTGTGTGTGTGTGTGTGTGTGTGTATGTGCATCCACACATGTTTATTCCAATTTTCCTTGGAAAGAACTAAATTACTACTCCACCCTAACCCATACTTATTTGAAGCTACACAATAACATCATTAAGGTAATTATGTCAGCAATTAAAAAGGATCTAGTTATTTGAGAACAGTTACTGAGAATGAATTGTTCCTTAATGCCTCTACACATGGATCGGTTTGATGAGAGGGGAGAAGTCTCTAGGTCAGTGCAGTATTTCTTGTTGCATTTTGCTGTCAGTGGCTTTCACTCCTGCCCTTGAAAGGCTCAGAAGTGCTGGATAAGCCACATTATACAGTCCTTATCTTTCATATGGGTGTTAGGGACAGATATTCTCATTAACTTTTAGTTTGTGAGTTATGGACTAGCCATTTACTGTACAGAATCATAAATTGTGCAGAGCATGTGTGCCCAGCTATTGGCTCACAATGTTGGTTTTCCTGCCCATTGTTGTTGAGATTTGTGGAAGCCAGACTGAAGCTCCCTGGATGAACTTATTAATTGGAAATGCATCCAGATTACATGTTTTGCCATTTACCAAACCTCAAATAATTTCTCTTGAGTTTAATTTTAATACTGTCATGTTCCAGTCTCTAAAATGACCATAAACTTAGACAAATATAAATCAGATCTAACACTTTCATGTTTTACTTACATGCCTGCCTACAGGAACCAAGAGGTTTTTAATTGGATATTATATTTACCTGACATGAATGGCAGTCCTATAAGATAAAATTTTGCTTGCAGCAATATATAGAAAATGGTAATGCAAGGTGTTTCATTTTCTTAGTAGGAATTCAACATTGAGCATAGGAATTGCAATATTGAGTAGGAAAGAAATATTTAGGAAAACCTGGTGCACTCTGTGCCATACTGAACATTCGATAAGTAGATATTAAATTACATGTTGATTAATTATCAGATAATAGCTTTCAAACTTTAGTAAAAGAGTTTGAAACAGGCTCACTTTTATCATGCTTGGACTGGAATCTGAGATTTGTGGTCATCAGTTATGGGACTTCCCTTTGCTCATCGCTGATGAAAAAGGAACTTAGAAGCTGATTTTGCTAAAAAGCATGGGCTCCTCATGTGAGCCCATGTGATAACTGAAGTTGGATGAAATCCATGCATCTCTGCCTTCATTTCTTCATTTCCTATGTGTCCCTTTTACTTCATTTCTTCATTTCCTGTGTGTCCCTTTTACTTTGCCTGAAGGCACTAAGGTATTGCCTTTAACCTTTCCTCTTATTTTTCAGTTAGCTATTTTTATTTTATGTGCACGAGTGTATTGCCTCCATGTGTGTTTAAGTGCACCCATGTCATGCAATGCCCATGGAGTCAGAAAAACCATTTGATTCCCCTGGAACTGGAGTTATGACAATTATTAGCCACCATATGGGTGCTAGGAATCAAACCTGGGTCCTCCTCAAGAGCAGCCTGTGCTCTTAACCACTGATCCATCTCTCTAATGGCTAACCTTTCCTCTTTATTCACCTTAAGTTTCAAGAAGAACAAAACTCAGTGTAGTACTGCTATACAGAGAAATGAGAATAATTACCCATGAGGGTAAGGCTGCACCCTAGAGCAGAAATCTTCCCCTTATGGGAACCAGATTGGTTTTTATCGCTTTATGGTATACCTATACTCCAAATTTCACTCAGTTACAAAGAAAAATGAAGTTTTGTCATTTTCAAGAAAGTGTATAAAACTGGAAACTATTGTATTCATTTAAATAATCCAGGCTCAGAAAGACAAATGCTACATGTTTTCTCTCAATATGTATCTCAACTTTGAATGTTTATAATTATGTTTTTAAGTTGCAGTGAGTATATATAAAAGTAAGGAAACCAGAAAGTGATCATGTTGGGCAGGAGAGGTTTTGGAATTGGTGAGAGAGCACATTTGATATTAAAGTAAATGAAGGGACTACTACAAGGGGCAGGTTTAATTGAGGTCCCCATAAGGCCTATGACCTTCACAGCTATGGGATTTTGAACATTTTTCCAATCCTAGGAATGAATTTCCTCCTATAAAACGGGTCTCATATTCAGTCACAAAGTGATTACTTCCATAACAGTTATTCCACATCCCACACACAGGCACATCTTGCCTACAAGTTCAGTTGTACAGCTTGCTAGGTCTACAGCTGTGTAATACTGGTGCTTTTCTCCCCAAATAGGTTGGTGTAGTCATTGATCCAAAAGCAAACGGGGCAGGGGCAGTGGGGTTCCCAGGTGTCCACGAGGGACACGCCCACTGAGCCACAGGTGGGGGAGGGGAAGACAAAGAACTTGGAGGCAGGCAAACCCGGCAGGTGGAGGACCTGGGAGGTGGACTGCAGAGAGCCAAGGCCATTTATTTGCAGGAGTTTGGGGTCTTATATACTGGCATTTGGCAGGCTCATTTTTTTTTTTTTTTTGAGACAGGGTCTCCCTTTAGTCCTAGCTGGCCTGGAGCTTGCTCTGTAGACCAGGCTGGACTTTGAACTCACAGAGATCTGCCTGCCTCTGCCTCCTAAGTGCTGGGATTAAAGCCGTGCACCACCATGCCCAGCTACAGTGTACTTTCTTTCCTTTTTTTATTTTTTTATGTGTATGAATGCACTGTCTGCATGCAAGTTTGTCCACCCATGTCGTGCAATGTCGTGGAGGTCAGAAGAGGGTGTCCAGGGATTCCCCTGGAACTGGAGCTAAAGACAGCTCTCAGCCTCCATGTGGGTGCTGGGAATCAAACCCGGGTCCTCTGCAAGAGCAGTTGGTGCTCCCAACCACTAGGCCATCTCTCCAACCCCAACAGTGTACTTTCTACAAAGGACTGTGTTTACACAAGCAGGCAGAGACTCCAGTTGGTTCTCTTTAGATAATGCAGGAATGTGACACCCTTTGGGAGAATCCTCAAAGTTGAGCTGCAGGGCTGGTTTTTTCAATTGGAGAGCAAGGGCTAGCTTTTCAGGTTATCAGGGCAAAAGCCAACTCCCTTAATGCTCCAGCCAAATGAAATATCAGGTCCCACAAGTAAAGATATAGGGAAATGCCTTAAGCAGTCTGACTTTGAAGACAATTTTTTTAAAAAAATAGAATTTAAAAAAAAGAAATTTTGATAGAAGTCCCCTTGTGACTGGATAATGATGATTCCAAAAGTTATAGGATATTAAATGAAAATTCCAGTACTGGGGACAGAATACCTCCTAAGGAGTTAGGGAAACCCCTGAGACCCACAAAATAGTATAGGCTATTGCTGTTTATTTGGGTTGTTGACAACAGCTAGATGGTAAGACCCCATTACTGAAGAGACTGCAGAGAGGAATCAAGCAGAAACCGGGCTGGAAGCTGCCTTGCTGCTGGTCACCTTTCATACTGCCAGAAGGTGCCATGTGAATCTGCTGGGGAAGAAGGGATATCCGCAGTTGTATCCACTGTGGGACCTACATACCACATACCTGAACTTCCAGGCAAGATGTTCCCATGGGTACAATAGTGGCATGATTGTAGTGGAAGCAACAACTTGCTGCTTGGATGTGGGGCCCATTTCACAGGAGGGACTTTATTATTTATTTTTTTTTCCATTTTTTTTTCACTTTTTAACAAGTAATAATTTATGAGTACAAGCATCCTTCATGTAAAACCAATTTGCAAGCAGTTGTGTCCAAACCCACACAGCCCAAGGGTCCCACCATCCAGCAGGGGGGGCTTGTATGTTCAATCAAGTTGATCAAATAAGTGTCCAGACTATATTGTTGTAGTTTCACCATTCACACCAATCACAGTCCTTACATTCTACCACGCCCCCTCTTCCGCAGATTGTTCCCTAGGCTTAGAAAAGGGGCACAGGTAGACGAGAAGCAAAACAGTCTACTTTCTCTGGAGCTGTTGTTTTGGACTCTGGTCAATGCTGGCTGTTTCCTTTCATGGGCTGACAGTTTGTCCAGGAATGACCTTTCAATCCTACTAATGAAGCACGAGCAATTAGATGTATAGGTATTTAAACAGTACTAATTGTTATGGTAGGTTACTTTGGTATAGACACAGATATTTGGATGGTATGTTAATCCATGAATTACGTTTTTTCTGTAAAGTATGACAGGGTCTTACTGTGGCTTATAACATCTCCTAACCTCTAGAGGATGTAAGCTTGTGGCATCAACCATGGGTTATTCCTCCAAGGAGAGAGCTAATAGATAATTAGATTTGGGATATACAGGCATATGGCTGCCTCTGCTGCACAGGTTACTTACTTACTTACTTACTTACTTACTTACTTACTTACTTATTTTTGGTCTTTTTGAGACAGGGTCTCCCTGTAGCCTCAGCTGTCCTGGAAATCGCCCTGTAGACCAGGCTGGCCTTGAACTCACAAAGATTCGCCTCCCTCTGCCTCCCTAAGATTGTAGGTGTCCTCCACCATGCCCAGCAGGACGGACTTTATTCCTAATACTGAAAACATGTTCAAAATGGGAAGGCCATGGGTGAAGCTAGCAAAACAATTCTTATTTTGCAAATGCACGTATTGTTCCCATTGAACTGTCTTCTAAGTGTTTTTTTTTAATTTTTATTTATTTTGTATGTGTATGAATGTACTGTCTGCATGCAGGTTTGTGCACCCCTGTCGTGCAATGCCGCGGAGGTCAGAAGAGGGTGTTGGATTCCCCTGGAACTGGAGTCAAAGATGGTTCTCAGCCGCCATGTGGGTGCTGGAAATTGAACCCAGGTCTTCTGCAAGAGCGGTCAGTGCTCTTAACTGCTAGGCCATCTCTAGCCCACTAAGTGTTTTTTAAAGTCCATAAATTAGTGTTTTCAGCCTTGGTCAGAGAAGCCTATTTTTTTAAGAGGATGGCCCTTACTACACTAGTCAAAGTTCTGAGAGTAACTGAATTTTGACTGGCATAGAGGGAGCAGAAAGAATGCAAGAGCAGCCAGAGGATGGAAGGAACTGTGGAGTGATGTCTTCTGGACACGGCAAGGCCAGCCGACTCGTGAAGTCACAGCATCTGTGGTGACTTGAGCAAAGCCTGCTCAAGATCAGGCTTCTCAAAAGTCCCATCATGGATGGGGAGGGGATCAGATTCCTCCCGAGAAGCTATTGGCTGTTAAGATTGCTGGTGGAGAGGGAGACCCTTATTCAGTGGTGCTATAATAAATAAATCCTCATCTGTGTTGATGGTAGCAACCCTAATTAAACTCACACACACACATACACACACACACAAACACACACTAAATAAAAACAATTTATAGATCTAGCTTACTGTACCAGATCTGAGACTGTCTTGTTATGCCTAAGTCTTATTCTCTATTTAAACACAAACCTCCTGCAAGTACCCCAAAGATGGACTTGGGGTCACTGAACCACTTTATTCATTCCTTCCTTCAATGCGGTCACATGGAATAAATCACCTCTCTCTGCTTTTCACCTCTACCCGTCTTTCTAATGTTATATCAGAATGAGTGGCCAAGCCTAACTTGTTGGCACTACTAAAGCTTAGACCTCTATGCTAAAAATCCAGGAAACAAGGGTAAACTGGAACTAGATGCACATGTTTAATCACTAATTATCTGAAAGAAGTATCCTTGTACCAGCCAGCTAGTCCACTGATCCAGGAGACAACTTTTGAAAGAAGCCAGCAACCCAATCAGCATTCTCGTGGCGTAATCTATACAATTCATAGCAGTACAAAGAAAATGACTGAGGGGGGAGAAGCCTCACAATCCCAGCTCTGAATTGAGAGAGCATATGTACATTTGAGGAATGTTGAAATAAACAATGTGCGTTGTCTCCTCTTTCAAGGTGCCAAGCCTTCAAGATTTTGGCAGCGTTGTCCTGTTACACAGCAGGCATGCTATCCCCTCCCAAGCAGTTAGAGCAGAGCCTGACAGGACTGCTCTTGATTCTGATAGTCACAAGTTAATGGAAAAAATTCCAGAATAGATTAGACATCAACCCAAAGCAAAACTACAGAGCCAAACACACACACACACACACACACACACACACACACACACACAAACTCGCAATATGTTTTGCAAATGGGCCATCTTTCCCTTCTGCCTTTAACTTTTACCTATATCAAGGATATTCAAGGACAATTTAATACCATGCAATGTATCTAGGACACACTACAAACTCATATAATCAATCATTAGTGTTTAAATTTTTTATATTGTATATTTTTTATCTTTTATGTTTTGGGAGGGTTTCTTTTTCTCCTTTTTGTCTGTAATGTTTCAGTTTTGCTAAAGGAAACCAATAGAGAACATCTTAGTCCATGCATATAGCAGAAGGAACATAGTGGCAGCCAACATAATGGCATTAGACCTTAAAATTCAAGTGAGAAACCCCCAAGGAAGGTAGAAAACTAGGCAGAGCTTTGGAATTGGTGCTACTTAAATTAGCAGCCCACAAAGAAGAGAGAGTTACCCTCTAGAGACAAAGGGATGTGCTTTATTTTAGTAGAGTTTGTGATACATCTCTCTGTGGTCCTTCCCAGAGCCATGAATATGAACAGCATTGCTCTAAGTGAACTCAAGAAGAGCAAAGCAGAGACAGGTGTTATATTGGGCAGAAGGAGAATATAAGCCACAGGGTATAAAAGCCCTGATCTCAAATACGTAGACTATTGTCATGCAAGCATGTATTAATAAACATAAATAGGAACTGACTAAAATTATGTTGTTTTAAACATAATTTCCCTAAAGTGGAATCTTTTAAAAATGGGACTTAGTGGAAGGACTTTAAATAATGGTGATGGGTCCCTGAAGGAGAGAGTATGATCTTGCTTTTCTTTCTTTTACTGCATATCCATGATATAACAGCTCTTGCTCTGTCTGTCTCCACCACTAGGTAGAAGCAATGAGTCTGCCTGATTATGTACCAGAACTTTCAAAACTGAGAGCCTGAATTCACCTTTTCTGGAACTGGTTATTTCAGATATTTGTTATAGTAACAGAAGGCTGATCAGCACACATGGTCAGTGATTTCTAGTTCAATCACCAATTTTTCTAAATGTTATTTTGCAAAATAATATTGGGATTTACCATTGGGAGATAAGGAAGTAATATAGCTATATGTGTTGCTGCCTGTGCATGATTCGAATAACACAACTGTAGTGTCCAATCACTGATTGACCCTAAAAAAAAAAAAAAAGTGACATCAGTAGTCTCTGATGAAGATTCCATCAGTGATTTACACTTGATTTGTGGCCTGAAGGGAAAGGTGGGAACTTTAAAAATTAAATGGCTAGTCACAATGCATTGTGTAACTAAAGTTGGAAGTGTGATGTCAAGAAACTGGTGTTAACAGCAAATTATGGTAATTGAAAAGTTTGCACATCAGAATCATGAAAAAGATGACTACTCTTGTAATGGCAGATTGTACTTTCAAAGGGAGTATAATATCTGTAACTCAAAATGTTCTTCTAACCCTTGTCCTTCTCATATCAATAATATAGTAGTCCGATTTCTCTCTTCCTGAATCTGGGCAGGTGTAAAACTCTCTGAAAACTAGCAGAGTGCAGCAGATGTGGCCATATGATTCGAGACAGCACAAACTGTGCTTTTTGAGTTGGAACAGCAGGCTCTAGGCTACCATATGAGGAATCTGCTCAGAGACCATCAGGCTGTGAGAAATTTAAATAAGCTCACATGGAGAAATATCATGAAGATTGTACAAATAGATTACCTGGTGTTACATTATGATACCTTTGGATTGTTTATGATCATTTATTTATTTTATGTTTTTATTTCTTAAATGTATGACATTGTCAAAAAGTTGGGTTTTTTTCTTTTTTCCTGTTTTCTAAATATTTTATTGAAGTTTTGTGCATCTCATACATCATTTCTCAGTCTAATTTAGAATCATTTCCCTTTCCATGTCCCCCACCCCACCAAAGTTCATGCACTCTGCCATACATGTCTTGCATCATTTCCTGAGTCTTTTTAAAGTTTTTCAAAGCAGCAGATTATTGTTTTGGGAGAACTTTACGATTTCAATCGGTTCTTTGTCCCTCTTCTTTTGTTGTTGTTGTTGTTGTTGTTGTTCCCTCTAATTTGTATTGCTTCAACATGTATATATATGTCACACCTATACTACCATTATGTCATCTGAAAATAAACTGTATGTTATTTCCAAATCATATTTCTGGATTTGCATTTTTCCCTTTTAATTTTATATTACTCTAAAATATGCATACATATCCTGCACCCATATACCAAAATTACAAAGTCTGAAAATAAGTGATAGGTTAATTCTAAAGCCCATTAAGGGATTCAAATTATAGAACATAATTGCTTTCAGATAAAGAGAAATATAATATTAACATTGTTCAGTTTGACTTACAATTAGGGACTTGGTGCTAACATCCACAAATGAGGGATACCATTTGTCATTTGTTTTTCTGGGACTCTGTTACTTCACTTAGCATAATATCTTCTAGTTTCATCCGTTTACCTGCAAAGTTCATGATTTCATCTTTCTTTACCACTGCACTGCATAGAACTCTATTGTGTAGATGAACCACATTTTCTTTCTCCACTCATCTGTCAAGGGGCACTTTGGTTTGTTCCAGCCCTTCGCTATTGTGAAGAGAGCTGCAGTAAACAAGGCTGTGCATGTATCTCTGCAGTAGGATGAGTCTTGTGGGTATATATCCAGGAGTAGTATGACTGGGTCAGGTGGTAGGCTCATTTGGAGTCTTTTAAAAGTTCTCCACAGTGACACTGCTTTCCACAGTGGTTGTAGGAATTTACATTCCCACCACCAGTGGATGAGTGTTCCCTTTTCCCCCAAATCTCTCCAGCATTTGGTATCTTTTGTTTTCTTGATCTTAGCCAGTTTTATCAGAGTGAGATGATATCTTAAAGTGATTTTATTTTGCATTTCCTTAATTATTAATGATGTTTAACACTTTTCAGGTGTGTCTCAGCCATCTACATAACTTAATGATTTTTAAATTGGTGTATATTTAATAAATATGGTACTGGGTTTAGTAAGGACATTTTCATGTTGTATATAATATACTTTGAACATATTCCTTTCATAACTACTACCCTCCCCTTATACCTCACTCCTCCAATCAATCTCCCTGTATTCTCCAAGACAATTTCACTTCTAGCTTAATTTAGGGGTTTGACTTGTTCCTGTTTTGTCTAAGGCCCTAAGATGCATCATTAACTTATTTGAGATTGCTCTGTGTTTTTTTCCTACTGAACTTTTGTAATTTTCATACAATATAGTTTGGTGGTATTTATTATTTATTTTTAATTTTATTTATTTTTGTATGTATATGAATGTACTGTCTGCATGTAGGTTTGTGCCCCCGTGTCATGCAATGCCACAGTCAGAAGAGGGTCTCAGATTCCCCTGGAACTGGAGTTCTCCTGAAATTGGAGTTACAGATGGTTCCAGTCTCCATGTGGGTGCTGGGGATAGAACCCGGTTCCTCTGCAAGAGCAATCGGTGCTCTTAACTGCTAGGCTATCTCTCCAGCCCCAGTTTGTTGGTATTTAAATCCACTCCCCTATCCACACACCCCCTACTGCTCCTTACCCAATTTAATGTACTCTCATATATAACCTTTACAGTCTGATGTATGTCTTTAGATATTCTTCAATATGGGTCCATCCACTTGGCCCATCCTTGTAAGAAACTGTCCTTCCCATTCCCAGAAGCCATGAACTGCCATAAAACTTCTTCAGGATGGTTTGGAATTTCATACCCATTTCCACATATCTGTGCTGGGATTTTTGCCTGGTTTGAGCTTGCACAGGACTTGTGCATGCTGTCACAACTGCTGTGAATTCATATGAGTAACTGACCAACTGTCTAGAAGATTATTTATTGTGGTCATCTACCCCCTTTTAAATTTAGCCATTAATGACTACAAACTGTTGTAAGTATATATTTAACAAGTACTCTAAGAAAATCAACATCAGGAAATAAAGTGATAGTTAAGTATCTTCTGTGAGACCTTGGTGATCCCAGTAGAATCATATGAATAATGGCTAATAGGTGATAAAAAACAAATTCCTCCAAAACATACAAGTGTGTTACTGTTTATGAGTGGATAAAAGGAACATTCCTAGGAGTTATTATAATGCTGACTAAAAATGGGTTATCCCCCTCACATAGGTTATAATATTGAATGCCATTTTGAGAAGTTTGGGATTTGTACCTATGTAATGGAAGAAATTTGATATTCATACTGTAAGAATTTCTTCCATAGGAATGAAAGTAAATTTCACTCCATGGAAAATTATTTCATAGAGATTGGTATTGTTGAAACTGTTTGAGGGTGTCGACAACTATTTTAGAATGCAATAGGAGAAAGATACCTGTGATTATAGTGAGAAAATACATCTCATCGAGAGTTCACTTTAAGAGCCAAGAAGACAATGAACTGAGGGATATTTGAGTATGAGGAACTAAGAAAGCATCTATTTCTTTTTTTTTTCTTTTTTTTTATTTTTGTATGTGCATGAATGTACTGTCTGCATGTAGGTTTGTGCACCCGTGTCATGCAATGCCGCGGAGGTCAGAAGAGGGTCTCTGATTCCCCTGGAACTGGAGTTCTCCTGGAATTGGAGTTACAGACGGTTCTTAGCCGCCATGTGGGTGCTGGGGATCGAACCCGGGTCCTCTGCAAGAGCAGTCGGTGCTCTTAACTGCTAGGCTATCTCTCCAGCCCCTAAAGCATCTATTTCTAAGTGGATGCGAAAGTTAGTGGGCACTTATGACAGGGAAAGAGTAGAGACAGAACACTCCCTTGAGAAGTGCTCCAAGAAATGAGCCTGAGGTCAGCTCAAGGGACATCAGTGACCCAAGCCTTGGCTGCTAGATTTTGGGGTGTCCTCCAAGATTAAGCAAATGTATTTTATTTCTCTTTTTGAAAATCACTCTTGTTTATAACATTTTTAAACTATTTCTGTTAATTCTTTGAGAATTGTATGGAATGTATTTCCATGATCTTCAACCGCAGCTCTTCCCCTTTAACCCCTCCAAGATCCACACCTGGCTCCCTGTTCTCCCAAAGCCATTTCCTTTTTATGAATCTGATAACCCATTGACTTCAATTTGTGCTGTCCGTATACTTATGGGTGTGGAATCATCTACTGGAACATGGACAACGAGAAGTCGTACATTGTCCGTAGTTCCTCAGTCAGGGTAGGGAGCTAATGAACTCCCTTCCCACTCCATAAAATGTTGACTGTGTTGATTTTGCACAGGTCTCGTATAGGAAACCACAGCTGTTGTGAGTTCATAAGAGAAGCAGTCCTGTTATATCCGGAAGACACTGTTGCCCTCTGGCCCTCCATGTGCTCTGGCTCTTAGAATTTTTCTGTTACCTACCTCTTCCTTGACTATCCTTGAACTTGTGAAGAGATTATGATAAGATGTCCCATTCATGGCTGAGCAGTCCACAATCACTTTTCCACCATTTTGATCAATGAATTCCTGTATTAACCACAGCCCAATCCACAAAGAAACTTCTCTGATAAAGCCCAAGAGCTGCATTGATATGAGTAGAGAAATACGAATTTATTTTTTATATTTTATTGATTATTTTTAGTTTATGTGTACCAGTGTATTACCTACATGCATGTAAGTCCACCCATGTCATGCAATGCCCATGGAGGTCAGAAGAGGGCATTATATTCCCTTGAACTAGAGTTAGGATGGTTGTCAGTTGCTATGCCAGTTCTGGACTCAAATTGGGGTCCTCTGCAAGACCAGCTAGTGATCTTAACTGTGGAGACATCTCTTCAGCCCTGAGAGATATGAATCTATAAACAGCTTGATACTATGTCCATCTAGCAATGTAATAATGGTAGGTTCACCCATAGGGCCTGTGAGCTCACAGAACATGGATCCTTGGCCAGATTTTCAACAATAGGCATGTGTTTCCTCCTATGGTGTTTACCTTAAATCCATTCAGAGTATGGTTGGTAACCCCCCATATCATTGGTGCCACTATTTCACCCATGATCATATCTTTCCATGCTGGTCATTAATACCATTCACAGGTTTTATAGATGGGTAGACTGTTGATGACTTTTTCCCTCAGTAGCCTGCATAACACATTGTGGTACTATGAGAGCTAGCCAGCAGGGTAGAAGCTTCCTGGTCAGTACTTACTTGATATTCTGTGACCAATGTGCATGGTAGCTTTAGTAAGTTGCTATCAACTTACTCTGATGTACAACCAAGAGCAAAGGAAAAGTCTGAATTATTTTAAAAGATCATTGGGGGCTATCTCTGACCAACAACTTTTGGGGAAGTATCCCACACATGGCACTGAGCTTTGTATTTGGCAGCCTATCACTTCTGGGATAAGCATAATTCCCCATATTTATGAGAATTTCAATTAAAGTCTTTTATAGGAATATATATATATATATATATATCTGAACCTTATAAAATAGTACATTTCCATATGGCTTTTTCAAACATCCTTAGAGTTAATTATCTTTTCCCCAACTCTTCTTCTTGGAGCTCCAGTGGTTCAATCTGTTAACATGTGGTATTTATATAATAATTTTATTTATGAGCATCTGAATCCTTGATGTCTTCATTACCAAAACCATGATTCAAGTTGAGAGTCTGAAAAGAAATCATGATACATGGTAAATTCAGACCTTTGGATGATCCCAGACAATTTAAGGCAGAAGGTGTCATTACGGGCATATTTTGATAAATGGCAATATTTTTTAATTAATTTATTTATATATATTTTTTTTTATCAAATCTAGACCCGTGCCCCCCATCCCCTCACCCCACCAGAGCTCATGCATTCTGCCAAACATGCTTTTCATCTCTTTCTCAGTCTTTCTCAATATTCTCCATGTGGAAGTTGACTGTTTTGAGCAGAAGTTCACTGTTTCAGTCAGTTCTTCGATGCAGTCCTTTCTGTTGTTGTTGTTGTTGTTGTTCCCAATATGCATCACTCCAAACTTCTTTGGACAAAAGCTCAAGGGGCAGTGCACAAGAAATACTTACAACTAGGGAATTGGCACTAGCATCCACAGATAAGGGATACCATTCGTCCTTTGTTTTTCTGGGACTGTGTTACTTCACTCAGCATGATGTCCTCTAGCTCCAGCCATTTTCCTGCAAAGATCATGATGTCTTCTTTCTTTACTGCTGCATAGAACTCCATTGTGTAGATGTACCACATTTTCTCTATCCACTCATCAGTTGAGGGGCATTTGGGTTGGTTCCAGCTCCTTGCTATTGTGAAGAGAGCTGAAATAAACATGGCTGTGCATGTATCTCTGTGGTGGGATGAGTCTTGAGGGTACATGCCTAGGGGTGGTATGGCTGGGTCAGGTGGCAAGTTCATTCCAAGTCTTCCAAGGGTTCTCCACAGTGCTTTCCATAGTGGCTGCACGAGTTTACATTCCCACCAGCAGTGGATGAGTGTTCCCCTTTCCCCACAACCTCTCCAGCACTTGGTATCATAAGTGGCAATATTTTTTAAAGATTGGTCCTGGTGAGTGTAGAAGAGAGGTTGGGTAAAGAAATAGGAGGAGGTGATTGGTAGCAAACAGTTCAAATTGCATTATGGGGTACATAAGTCTCAGTGATGGGCACGGAACACATTTCAGAGTTCATGTCTCAGATGGGAACTCAAGGCACTTAGACCTGGAAAGATGGTATTACCAGACAGAAAAGGCAAACAGGTATCAAGGACTCTGAAGATTTGGAAATAAAATAACAGGGGTCAAGTATCCATGCAGAGACACTAACAACAAGCCTGGACACCCACAGTAAAAACGTTAGATATTGTGCTGTTTACCACAGTTCAAGTTAGGAATGATTTCCCTGAGAACTGGCAGCCTCAGTTGGACAGCCCAAGTCTTATGAAAAGAGATAAATGGAAGGCACAGAATTGGACAAGGCAGGTCTGGACACATTCATTCCAGATAAAAAGTCCGTTTCCCGGGGCAAGGGAGAAATCATCCTCTTGAGACCTTTTTTCTTCTTTCCTCAGTCTCCAGCTGTAGCTCTTAACCTTGGAGTGGAGCACTTGGCAGCCAGAGTGAGTGCTAGAGAATCACTCTTCAGAGAATCTCACAGACTCACACCCACTCTAATATTTCTCATAATCACAGGAGTTCACAGACTCCTCTTTGAGAACTAGCTGACAACACTAGTCCGGGATAAAAATAGTTGGACTCTGCTGCAACTGAAGACAGCTGCACTTGGGAAAAGGTCAAAGCTGTGCGTCCCTCTTCAGTGTGTGCATCAAGCAGAAGACAGTGGTGTGGATTTAAGCTGGCGTCTTTACCTCGTGAGTCGTTCTAACTGCACATGCAAATGTGGTACGTCGATTCTATCAAAATGACCATCCTACCTGAAAAAATGCCACCCTGCACAACAACTGCTAAACATCACAGCTCAGTAAGTGGCTGCCACTTTATTGTACGCTTTACCTTGCTATCCAAACATCATCACATATACCTTACTAGTGAGCAAACTGAGTCTAGGATAAGAAATATTGATTGATTTTGGATGAGACAGCTTTGTCTTTCTGGCTATGAAGAAGTTCATCCTTCCATCGCCCTCATTCCTACCTCTTAACATGGAGATGTGACTTTTTTCTTCCCTTAACAAGGTAAAATTAATCTTAACATTTCAGTTTTCCTGCTCTATGTTAGCTGCCAAGCTAAAAAGAGCTGCCACTGCCCCATAAAGTACTTGTGAGCGAATTAGAAAGGCTTCTCCCAGGTGGATGCTACTCTGTGCCAGGACATGTGTCTGGCAAGTGAAGAATGTTTGGATTCCAGTCCCCTTTCCCCTTGACCATATGCCCTTATGAAATGAGGAAGCTGCCCACCTCCATACAGCAGCCCCGAGTAAAATTCTCCACAATGCTATTGAATTTGAAGAGGCACCGACAAAGCTTTGTTCTCAAGAAAAGCTGTAGTGTATTCATGACAGTTTCTCACTGATCTTGATATTCAGTAGCTGTATCTTCTTAAACAAATTGCTCTGGAAGTTTACTCTTTTGAAAAGGCATGCACTATAAAAATGGAAAGATAAAATTCTCGACAGGAAACCAGGGCAGATCATAACTCTGTGGCAGTTCAGCAAATGAAAATATATCAATAATGAGGCAAAGCCCAATTCAAAACAACTTATGTTGTCTTTGGGTCTCAAAAATAATCTCTTTCCCATTATTAGAGAAAACGTGAGTCTTTTTTTTTTCATTTCTTGCAAATCCAAATCTTATTTTCAAGAGATGATCATGTCTGGCTAAAATTGTTTCCACTTAGCTATTAGAGTGGAATGACAAATCTGTTATTGTTGGCATTTATTGGCATTATTATTAGTCACTGTCAAACCTTGAAGGAAAAATCAGGGACTGAAACCCTGAAAAAAAGTAATCTTATTTTCATAAATATGTTCCCAAATAATTATCTCATGTCCAATATCCACTTAGCCTTAATATAAACTTCTCATGTGAAACAGAAATGGTTGTAGATGACTCAGAAAGCTGCCAAGAAAACACATGGAAAGGGGAAGGCATATTTGTGATATATTAACATCCATACTGATTATAAACTTTAAAGCTTGTCCCAGCTCTACTTTCTTTTTCTAAACTCTGATGGTTTTCTTTAGAGAACTGATCAATTTACCAATTGAGACCTGAGGCTGCCCCCAATTTCCTCTGGTAATATATGTTAATGATTAAGGAAAAATGGCTTCTGAATTATTTAAGAAACAGAAGGGAATGAAAATCACCCCGGATTTAAGGCTCGGCAATTTTCTCTAGATCCTCCACAATGGTAGTCATGTGCATACCCCGTCATCTTGGTTCCGTCCCCAATTAGATTCTTTTCTTGCACATAGATATGAAGCAGTAGGCCTCCAGGTGGCCACCAACAGCTCTGAGAGTAGGAATCCACTCAAAGATGCTTGAAATTGGGAAGGCTTTATAAAATAAGGATTGAGACTCACATAGAGAAACAGAGTTTTAAGATCCTGTGGTGTGCTCGTTACATTGCCCGTAAGTTCCCTGGGCCATTCATTCCTATCACATGTCTTTGCCAGTTAATAAACTTATCTGTAATGAACTATAAATGTCTTATACTCAGTTACCTATACAAAGAAAAGTTTGGTTTCAGACAGTAGTTTAGCTCTAGCAGTGAGCAAAGGGAGACTTTACATTGTCCGAGGCCACCGTATCCACCCACACAGCACTGGGAGGAAGGCCTGCCATCGATTTAACTTGAAGCCATTATGCTAAGTGAAGTAACACAAAAACAAACGACAAATGGTATCCCTCATCTGTGGATGCTAGCACCAAATCCCTAGATGAAAGGCAAGCTGAGCAAAGTTAATATTATATTTCTTTTTATCTGAAGGCAACTATGCTGTTATAATGTGAATCCCTTAACAGGCCCTAGAATTAACTGACCCTTTATTTTTATACTTTGTAATTGTGGTATATGTGTAGAAGGTATGTATTCATATTTTAGAGTAATATAAAATGAAAGGGGAAAATGTAAATTCCTAAACATATTTTGGAATTAGCATACAGTTTATTTTCAGAGGTCATAATTTTGGTATATATGTGATGTATATATAGGCATATTTTGGAGCAATACAAATGGGAGGGAACAACAATGACAAAAGGACTGGTTCAAAGAACTGACTGAAATAATTAACTTCTGTCCAATCAATAAACCTCTGCAGAGAAAAACTTTGAAAAGACTGAGAAAAAGATGCAAGACATGTATGGCAGAGTGCATGAACTGGGGTGGGGTGAGGGGCAAATGATGATTGAAACACACAAAACACCAATAAAAATACTTTATTAAAAAAAGATATTCATCCCAAATTTGAGACAAAAACACCTTCCGAATACCTCAAATGGGAAAATTCCCATCTCCATTAATGAAGGAAGAGGAAAGAAATGAGCAGTTATTAACTGTGGCAGGAAAGACATACTGTAAGAAGAAAGAATTCGTCATCTGGAAAAGCAGACAAAGGCACCAGACCTGAAGTAATTTACAAATAGTTTGAGTAAATTATTTTGAACCATGTGATCAAATGAGAAGAAAATAGAACTCATTATTTACTGAAGGGAAAAAAAATTTTAGAACCTGAGTATCTTAGACATATTTACAGATAGGATACAATGTTATAAAAAATCTAATGCAGGCTGGACTGACCCTTACTCTCTCAGCACACTGAAGGGGTATGTTGGGACCATTTCTTTAATGGAATACACCAGCAGTCGCTAGCCTTTGGTTCCTAAACCAATGTACTTTGTCCCCATGGGGGTTATAGGTTTACTTTCCTCCTCATTTGATGAGGGTAAGTGATGCCCTACCACAAAACATATCAGAAGGTGACTGAACTTTTATTACTGCTCTAACATGTTAATGTCACACAGGCTGTAGCTGTCTCTGGACATTCTCTGCCTTGTCTTCTACTATCATCTCTAACTTTAGAATTGTAAACAGTTTATATTGTTCTACTGAGAAATTGTGAGTCCTGCAACTGATTAACACTGATATGTTCTTCTACCGTGGGACATGAGAAAAGTAAAGATATTTATTCTATTTTGTGAAAGCAAGGACAATCTGCTAGAGACCTAGCCCTTGGTGCCCTAATCTGTGGGCAGAATGGAGACAATGTAGCTCTGTCAGGCAGTATGTAACAAGCTAAAACAATTCACTTTACTGGGTGATAGATAACAAAGCAATTTCTAGCAATGCAACCTCCAAAACAGGAAGACCAAGATATGCTTTAACAGAGCCTGGCAGTAATATGAGAAATTTGCATCATAGGATCTCATAAAAGCAGTTATTGATTAGCTTGAGAAAAGGGTGCCTTAAAACCATCATACTCAATGAGTCATTGATCTTCAGAAACTCTCACCAGGCTACAGCTCAGCACTTATCAAGGAGTTTAACAACACCCTGAAGGAAGAAGTGCTCAGTAGAAAGAGCAGAGGACAGAGAGGCCCTGGAGGCCTCTCTTGATTTTAATATTTCCAACCTCTTCCAGCATCTGTGGTGCTTTGATTCATCACTACTGGGAGACTGGAGACTGGGGCTAAAATTCTCTTCCTGCTGAGAAGAAAGGAGCTTTGATATAAATAAATAAGCAGCATGTTTATTTGTATCAATATCGGCTGTACCTTCTTATGAGGATCTAGGGAGACAATTAATGGTGGTAATGAAAACCCTGTAGAAATGAATGTGACCCATCTAACTAACCTGTCTGGGTCAAAGTTACTGCAAGCAGATGGAGCAACAAAGAGAAGGGTGGGCGGGAGTGGCTACCAGCTCTTCAGGAAACCAGCCTTGGAGACACATAACTTCTTTTTATCTGTTTATTTTTTGTCAGCGGAGAGTTAGAAAGCTGAATGCAGCAGCATGTGTCAATACATGCTTTCATGCATGTGCACACATGCTTACAATGTGGTGGGACTATTTTAGGATCCCATTTGGCCAGAATCTGACCATGCTTTATTCTTGCTGACAGATATATGAAATGACTGGGCTTTGCTTAGCAAGTATTGGAGAAATGGATTTCTATCTCAAATATTTAATTACTCATCTAAAAAATATTATTCAAAAGGCATTTTACATATACTGCATATTATCCTCAAGGAACTATATATTAGTTGCCACAAATAAACAGTATCAGCTAACCAAATTGGTCAGGCTTGACTCTCTAATTCAACATAGCTTCCATTAAGCCAATACTCAGAAAAGACAAAAATAGTGTTCCATAAGCTGGAATCAATTTTTTCCTTAATATGAAGGTAACAGAGATTAAGTATTTTTTTCTTTTTTTCTTTTTTTATTCTTTAAAATTGATGCTTTGTGTATTCATAAATCATTTTCCAATTCTGTTCAGGCATATATCCCCTTCCCTTCCCCCCACCCCACCCCTACCCACCCAGATCATGCATCTGCCGTAAGTTTTCTGCATCTTTCTCTGCTTTTTGTTTTGTTTTTGTTTCATTTTTTTTAACAAATGGATAATTGTGAGTACAAGCATCCTCATGTAAACCAATTTGCAAGCATTGTGCCCAAACCCACACAGCTCAGGGGTCCCACCATCCAGCAGAGGGGCTTGTATTCAATCAAGTGATCAAATAGTGTCAGTCTATATTGTTGTAGTTTCACCATTAACCCAATCGAAGCCCTTACATTCTACCATGCCCCCTCTTCCGCAGATTGTTCCCTAGGCTTAGAAAAGGGACACAGGTGGATAAGAAGCAAAACACCTACTTTCTCTGGATGGATGTCTTGGTCTCTAGTCAGTTTTGGCTGCTTTTTTTCATGGGCTGCCAGCTTGTCCAGGCATAACCTTTCGATCCTACTAATGAAGCACATGCAATTAGATATTAGGATTAAACAGTATAATATATAGCCTTTCAATCCTACTAATGAAGCGCCAAAAATTAGATATATAGGTATTTAAACAGTACTAATTGTTATGGTAGGTTACTTGGTTTAGACACAGATGTTTTGGATGGTATGTTAATTCATGATACATTTTTCTGTTTAAGTATGGCAGGGTCTCGTGTTGTTTATAACATCTCCTAACCATTAGAGGATGTAAGAATTCAGAATTCAGGAAAGCTCACTTTAAAAATATTTGTTCTCACTAGGCTTGGTGGTGCATGCCTTTGATTTGATCCCAGCACTTCTGAGTATGTATGTGTTGGGGGGGCGGGGGTGTGTTAAGAGGTGGGTGGATTTCTGTGAGTTTGAGGCCAGCCTGGTCTACATAGTGAGTTCCAGGCCAGCTGGGGCTACAGGGTGACTCTGTCAAAAAAAATAGATAAATAAATAAATAAAATAGAATATTGGTGCTCTGAGTTTTTTTTTAACTTTCTAGCAATTAATTGGTGACAGAAGCTGTGTACAAGACAGATGTGTGCTCACTTGTATTAGTGAGAAACCATGTGGCTTTGACAAATAGGAGCTTAACGGGAATCACAGAGTACAGAATGGCAATGGACCCCCAAATAGCCTAAATTTCTTTTATATGAGAAAACAGTTCAGAACACTCCAGGCCAAACTTCCATGTTCTACACTGCTGAACCATAAGAAGTTGGTTCAACCCAATTCTTTTTGTGAACTCCAAAAATAGCCATTTCTGGAAGTTCAAACACATCGATCATCAGCTGCTTATCTCCAAGACACTATTAGAAGTGTGCAGAGGCAGCTGAAAACACAGGTTCTGAGGGCCTGTTCAGAGTCTTGTTTCAAGGTCAGACAGGGGAAGCAAAAGGTAGGCTGGTAGCAAAATGACTCAAAACTGACAGACTCACACAAAAAGAAACATAATGAAGACACACAAAGGAGTGTAAGGTAGATGGAAGCCTGTATATGATGGATCACCTCCTACATAGCCTGTATATGATGGATCACCTTCTGTGTGGCCTGCATAATTATAGACATCAATGTGTATACATATACATGCATGTATGTGTACATTATATACATGAATGAAATTTCACCAAACTAAAATGTATTAATAAAAATTACTGTTCCATAAGCAGGGCTTGGTGGTACACAATTCCTTTAATTCCAGCACTCGGGAGGGGAGGCAGAGGAAGGGGGAACTCTGTGAGTTTGAAGCCAGACTAGTCTACATAGTGAGTTCCAGGACAGCTGGGGCTACAGGGATACTCCGTCTCAAAAAGGCAAAAATAATGTACTGTTCCATAAGGATCATTCTCAACATAGCACTTGCAGAAACAGATTTAATTTGACAAAAAAAGGGGGGGGCTGGAGAGATGGCCTAGCGGTTAAGAGCGCCGACCGCTCTTACAGAGGACCCAGGTTCGATCCCCAGCACCCACATGGCGGCTAAGAACCGTCAGAAACTCCAATTCCAGGAGAACTCCAGTTCCAGGGGAATCCAACACCCTCTTCTGACCTCCGCAGCATTGCACAACACGGGTGCACAAACTTGCATGCAGACAGTACATTCATACACATACAGAAATAAATAAAATTAATAAAAAAAAGAAACAGATTGAATTTGAATAGAATTTACCAGACTAGGAGGATGGGTTGATCAATAGAACACCTGCTCTACAAGCGTAAGACTGGAGTTCAGATTCTCCAGAACTCAATAAAAAGCTGGGCAGGTTTGATAGCCACCCCAGCACTTCAGAGGCAGAGATAGGGGGTTCTGGGGCAAGCTGGCTGGGTAGACTAGCCAGAATCTGTGCACTCTGGTATGGCAAGACACTCTGACTTAATAAAATGGAGAATGGTTGAGAAAGATACCTTAAGTCTGCTTCAAGCCAATACACACATGCACTCACATGGGCTCACACACATATATGACTTGACACACACACACACACACATATATATATATATGCAAATATGCATACACATATGTATGGCCACCACACACATGCATGTAAAAGGAAGAAAACTAATTTGCATTTGTGGCTCTCACTGATAGTATAAACTTTATTATGACCACTACTCTGCTTTAGAGAAATAATGACTTCCTATTGCTCTTAAAATCAACCAGAGTTTATACAATAGCAGGTGAGGTGCTACATTAGAAGTCTGTCAACAAATCTGATCTTTCTAATTCCATTAGCCATCTATCAAGCCTCTTTGACCTCCATTTCTGTTTCCAGAATATTCTAGGCCCTTCTTACCTCTACTGCTTTCACTTGATGTTTTCTGAAGCAGGCAGCTTCTCCCAGCTCTGTGCACATTCGGCTCTTTGCTATTCTTCAGGTGTTGGATATTCCATTCCTTCAGACCTCTCTACCTAAAACAGCATCTCCCCCAGCATCCACTTCAGCATGAAACTATCTATGTTCTTGATAGCACTTACCACAGTCTGTGACTAGTTTTGCCTGTCTCCTTTAGTGTGTGTCTGTCTCCCTAGTGTCTCTTCCTTATGAGATTAAAAGCTCCTTAAAGTCAAAGTGTATGTTTTATTGATCCCGCTTTTCCCAGAGCCTAGCATGGTATAAACTTAGCAATGTATAAAACTCTAATAGTTGGTAATACAGACAAATATTGAGTTGCTTAGAGTAGCAAAACACACTCATATACTCCTGACACACTTGGATAACATTACAAATTTACTATAATTTGGGCATAATAGACTTAATTTTGTTGTTTATATTTACCTATAGTGAAATTGACTTTTTGAGGTAAACAATTTTGTGACTCTGTAGAGGTAGACAAGTAGAGGTTCTTTTAAAAAATATTTTATTATTTTTATTTTCTGTGTAAGTGTATTGCCTTAATGTATGTAACTACACCCACATCATACAATGCCCTCAGAAGTCAGAAGAAGGTGTCAGATCCCTTGGAACTGGAGTTATGGACACTTGTTAGCCTCCACGTGCGTGCTAGGAATCAAACCAGGGTCCTCTGCAAGTTCAGCCAGTATTCTTAATCACTGAGCCATCTCTCCAGTTCCAGGTATAGATTCTTGTTTTATGACCCTAAAATCTCCCACAAGCTAAGCTTAAATCAAACTTTTACTAAACTTTCTGAACCCTGGAACTCACTGAGATGGACTTTCTGGAATATCATAACATTGGAGAAATACAGTGTGTATCATTATCAACATCCTTTTCCCTTAGTTTAATTCCTCCGAGGTCCATCCAATTTGCTGTACCTATTAATTATATAGAAACAACATTTGTTTATTCCCTTATTGGTAGACATTTGAGATGCTTCTAATTTTTAACCATTACTGGTGGAAGAGCTATAAGCATTTGTGATAGGTTTCTTTGTAAACAAAAGTCCTCTTTACTTTGAAGTAAATACCTAAGAATAGGAAAGTTGGGTCAGGCCAAGAAATAGCCAATGGTTTTTCTCATTTAGTATTAAGAAACTACCAAAGTTTCCCCCAGAATTGCTGTACCAGTTTACGTTCTGCCAGAGCAATGTGTGAAAAATCACAGACACTCCAAATTCCCTACCACCTGGCATTGACTTTTTATGTAATATGCATCTTATATATGAGATAAGTTCTTATGGCTGTGTAGTAATATATGATTTAAACATGCCTTTACTTAGTGGTTAATTTCTTTTTGTCTTTTTGAGACAGGGTCTCCTTGTAACCCCAGGTGACTTGGAACTTGCTACATAGACCATGCTGGCATGAACTCAAAGAGATCCTCCTGCCTCTGCCTCCCAAACGCTGGGATTAAAGGCATGCAAACACCATGCCTATCTCATGGTTAATAATATTGACAATATTTATATGCTTACCTTCATATCTTTATCTTTATTAAGTATCCACTCAAATGTCTTGCTTACTTTTTTGGTATTTTATTTATTATTTTTATTTTATGTGTGTAAGTACACCTGTGTTATGCAATGCCCGCCGTGGTCAGATTCCCTGGAAGTAGAGTTACAGTTGTTAGCTGTCATGGGATTCAAACTTGGGTCTTCTGAAAGGCGGTGTATTAGTCAGGGTTCTCTAAAGAAACAGAAGCAGGGCTGGAGAGATGGCCTAGCGGTTAGGAGCGCCGACGCTCTTGCAGAGGACCCGGGTTCGATCCCCAGCACCCACATGGCGGCCGAGAGCCATCTGAAACTCCAATTCCAGGAGAACTCCAGTTCCAGGGGAATCCGACACCCTCTTCTGACCTCCGCGGCATTGCACGACACGGGTGCACAGACTTGCATGCAGACAGTACATTCATACACATACAGAAATAAATAAAAAAATAAAAAAATAATAAAAAAAAAGAAACAGAAGCAACAGGACAAATATATAGCTATATACAATTTATTGATTTGCTCACGTGACAGAGTTCAAGGAGTCCAACAGTAGCTGCACCACACTGGAGAGGCTGAGAATCCAGGGAACTGCTCAGTCCACAAGGTTGGATGTCTCAGTAGTCCCAATCTGGTGCTGAAGGCCTGATAGATTCCAGGAGATCTGCGGGTCTCAGTACACGCTGGGATCCGAAGGGTTGATCACAGCAGCAAGACAAACTCACCAGTGAGAGAGAGGCAAGCCGCAGGAAAAAAGGGACCAGATCCCTTTGGCATGGCCTTTAATACTGTCTGCCAGTGGAAGGTAACATCCACATTTGGGGTGGGCCATCCGGGTTGAGGTAGTCCAATCCGAAGATCCTTTTTCTCTTATTTGTTCCTTAGCCCAGTCAAGTTGACACCCAGGATTAACCATCACAGGTGGCCAGTGCTCTTAACCACCTGTTGGAATAGAGTTGTTTATCTTTATATTGCATTGTAACAGCTCATTATTATTTTGTAATCAATGCTTTTGAATGGCATGTACTTTTCATATATCTTCTCTGCGTAGATTATCCATTCATTCTCCTGTCAGTGTTACTCACAGAGCTGTAAATATCATATCAAGGAATATGTCTAACCTGAGATTAGTAAAGTTTACAATGATTTTCTTCACATGTATTTTTATTTTTATATTCTATGTTTAGGCCCATGATGCATTCTTAGTTGTGTGAGAAATCGGGGTAATAATCACCTTTCTTTTACTGTGACAAAATACCTGAGAAGATAAATTCAAAGGAGGAAAGGTTTATTTGGGGTTCATGACTTTCAAGGTTTCCATCCATGGCTAGCCCACACACTTTGAGCCTGCTCTGAGGCAGTACATCAGGGCAGGGGAGCAGGTGGCAGACAAGGCTGCCGCAGTCCTGGCCTCTGGGAAACACACAGGGGAAGATGACTCAGCTCCTAATACTCCCTTCAAGTTAGAGACCTAACTTCCTTCTTTGAGAACTACCTCCTAAGACATCCTTCTTTCCTGACAGTCAAATAGATCCTTAGCATATAGGAAATTAGGAAACACATAAGAAGATTCAGACCTTAACAATCAGGTTTAGGTCTGAGTTCAGTTTTTAACTTTATTTTTTATTTTTTGATAATTTTATACATTACATCTTCTCCCTCTGAAACCTTTTTTCTTCCCCCAAATCCTCCTCACACATACATGTGTTTTTGTTTTATTGTTTGTGTGTATGTGTATGTGTATGTGCATGTGTGTGTGAGAGAGAGAAGATAGAGAGAGAAAGAGAGAGAGAGAAAGAGATGGGGAAAGAGAAAGGGAGAGAGAGGGTAACACTGAGTTTAATTTGGACTGCTTATGTGAACATGGGTGGGTCAGTCAGTTACAGGAGCATGGATGTCTTAACCAGGGGCTGCACCACTGAACAAAATTACCACACACACACACACACACACACATAGCAACCATTGGCTGCCAATAGCTCTCTTCAGGGATGGATGATACCTCATGAACCTCTCCCCAGAGTATGATGGCACTTTGATGGGCCACTGAGTTCTCTTAGTTAGTTAGTTAGTTAGTTAGTTAGTTAGTTAGTTAGTTAGTTAGTTAGTGTGAAGGTTCAATTATTCAAGGACAATTTGTTGAAAGAAACTATCCTTCCTGCATTAAACTGGTTTTCATCTTTGTCAAAAACAAGTTGACGGGCCAGAATGCATTTAAGGGCACTTACGGCTCTTGCAGAGAACCTAGGTTTAATTCCCAGCACCCATATAGCAGCTCAGAACCCTGCTGTACTGGATCAGACATTCTCTTCTGACCTCCTCAGACACTAACCACATGCATGTAGTATTCTTAAATGCACGTGGAAAATCACTCATACACATAAAATAATAATACAGAAATATTTTTGATCAGTTGAACCTACAACACTAGAACCACATCTAATTCTATCTCTGGAGTCTGTTTTTTTTTTTTTAAATCTATTTTCTATTCCTTTGCCCAAACCTCACATTTTAGTAATTATAGCTTTATAGTGAGTCTTGAAAGCAAAGACTAAGAATCTACCAACATTAATGCCACTCCGAAATGTTTTGGAATACTCTTTTGCCTTTGTATGTTAAGGTTGACTCATGGTTTATCTATAATCTATATCCACAAGACATCTACTTGGGATTTTGCTTGAACTTTGTATTAAGTCCCTGGGTCAATTGGGAGAGAATCAGTATCCCTACACTAAACCCTCTAATCAGTAAATAAGTGATATCAAGTCAGTGATGAATTGTTTGATTTCTTTCATCAGGGTTTGTGGTTTTCCACATGCAATTTAACTGCTCTTTGTGGAACAGTCTGCAAATGTCAGCTCAATCCATTGTCTGTGGCATTTTCATCCCCGCATCCTTCCTTCCTTTCTGTTTATGTTTACAGATGACAAATGATAGAAACATCCTCATTTGTGGATTGCTCATTTCCCGTTTCAGTGACATAAGTTTCTGCATCATGTTTTTTTTTTTTAAGTTCTATTGTAAGGTGCACTGAAATTCAGCATTACTATGAATTATTAATGTATTAGACCCTGCTTATCATTATGTTATTTCTTTCTTTTATCTTTGGTAAGTTTTTGGTCTGAAAA
>VZQC01011377.1:197073-209573 GCA_009823505.1 Rhizomys pruinosus | reverse complement strand
GGTTCTATCCCCAGCACTCACATGGTGGCTGAGAACCGTCTTTGGCTCCAGTCCCAGGGGAATCCGACACCCTCTTCTGACCTCCGAGGCATTGCATGACACGGTGCACCAACCTACATGCAGACACTACATTCATACGCATAAAAAATAAATAAAATTAATTAAAAAAATAAAAATATTTCTACTACAATAAAGACCAAAGATATACTAATTTAATACCTACAATCTTAGGATGATGCTAGGAAAATATTAAAAGTCTTTATTTCTGTAATTAGCCATTATTTTCCATAAGAGCAAAAGACATTGTATGCCTAATTAAACACTATCATTCAAAATCACTAATGGTCTTGGATCTGAGCTTAGGTGTTTCAGGCAGCACATGTTGGCATCCATGACGTGACAGCATGCTCAAAGCAAAAGAAACATAACAGATTTTCAGAAGCAAGGATACAGTGAAGTTGCATGGTAGACCACAGGTGAGCACTGTTAGTTTCAGCACAGATTCATGACACTCTTGATTTGGAACTGATTTTTGCTTATTTTGCATTTGGGAATCTTTCATAGTTTCCAAATTTCTCATGACCCTCCCACTCAGCTGTGTAATGCTAAATGGACATTTAAGAATGTTCCGGGGCTGGAGAGATGGCCTAGCGGTTAAGAGCGCCAACTACTCTTGCAGAGGACCCGGGTTCGATCCCCAGCACCCACATGGCGGCTGAAAACCATCTTTAACTCCAGTTCCAGGGGAATACGACACCCTCTTCTGACCTCCGCGGCATTGCATGACACGGGTGCGCAAACCTACGTGCAGACAGTACACTCATACACATACAAAAATAAATAAAATTAAAAAATATTTAAAAAGAATGTTCCACATTTAAGAAGCAATATTCTATGCTATATGCCACAATGAAATTATTATTAATCAAAATGATGAAGACCTGAAAATTCGAAAGTCCTGGGGCTAAAAATGGTAAAGATGAAATACCAGGAACTAACTACATTAGAATATTAAAATCAGTAAGCCTTGAAAATGAACTCTGGAATCAAATTCAATTAATATTTTATTGTATGATAAATGACATGCTATACACAATACATATCATACTGTTGGAAATGAGAGAGAAATATAAAATCTAGGAAGTTTAGGAACAATCTAATTTAAGATTCAGGTTCAACCAGATTTTTTGAATTTGTATTTATTTATTATTTTTATGTGCATGAGTGTATTACATGCATGTAAGTGCACATGTGTCATACAATGCCCTTTGAGGTCATAAGAGGGCATCAGATCCTTGGGAACTGGAGTTACTGGTGGTTGTTAACCACCATGTAGATGCTGGGATTCAAACCCTGGTCTTCTGCAAGAATAGCCAGTGGTCTTAACCACTGGGCAATCTCTCCAGCTCCATAAACCATAGTTTTTGTTGTTGTTTTTGTTGTTGTTGTTGTTATTGTTGTTTGTTTCTTGGTCTTTTCAAGACAGGGTCTCCCTGTAGCCCCAGCTGTACTAGAACTCACTCTGTAGACCAGGTTGGCCTTGAACTCACAACGATCTGCCTGCCTCTGCCTCCCGAGTGCTAGGATTAAAGGTACGTGCCACCACGCCCAGCCTAAACCATATTTTTAAGAATCTACTTAATATTAAGTACAAAAATATTCACAAGTGCATAATTTTGATTGTTTAGTTGGTTAGTTTCTTGGTTTTTTTTTTTTTATTCCAAAATATTACCTTTCTAAACTTAACTTCAGAAGACATTCTGCTAAAACATTGATAATTATGGGCTGGGGAGATGGCTCAGTGAATAGAAACACCTGCCAGCCAGATGGGAGGTAGAAAGAGGAGAAACACCCAGTAGCTCATGGGGCAGCTAGCCTGGAGAAGAGGCGTGACAGAAATAAGAGAGAGCCTGCTTCAAATCAAGGTGAAAATTGAAAACCAGCACCCAGAAGCTGTCATCTGTCCTCTGCACAGATACTGGGGCACATTTGTACACACACACACACACACACACACACACACACACACCTGTGAATGCAAAGTATTTTTTTTAGGAAAGAAAACCCTTTGCTTCTCAATATTGTCAATATGGGAAATATTTCCTGAGGACAGTGCAATGGACTGTGTCTGTTTTGGGATATGTCTTTGACATGAAGATTTGCATAATAGGGCTCAATAGCTGACTCCCAGGTGATTTCGATGTCCAGCCTTCATTCCCAGTGACTTTGACTGGTTGGTGCATTAATTTCCTCATAAAATTCTGATTACCGTTTTCCTCACTTTCTCATGAATGCACTTCCCACGTTGTGAGCTGCAAAACAGCATGCAGTGTCCTGGCTGGTCACTGTCAGTCACGAATTAGTGTACTTAGATGAGTTAGTGTACTTAGATGAATTAGTGTACTTAGATGTCTTTCCTTCCTTTCTGACCTTGACTAATATTAGAATCCTATCCAAGGATGCTGCTTTATCCTTTGGCCCTTAGTGGCCACGTTTCAGTAGCAGGTCCAAGTGCTGCAATGTGAAAGAGTGAAATAGATTCGGCTTAGGTTGAGAGATGACTCCCTTGCGCAGGAACAATAACTTGTTCCACTTACTGAGCTTTGCTGAACTTCTCCTTCATTAGGATGTGTCTTTCTGCCATGCTGGCTTCTGCCCTTCCGCCCTTTGGCTTTTACTCCACATTGACTCTCTCTTCTTCATCAATAACAAACATTTAATAAGCATCTGTTAGGTACAGGGTGAGACATGACAAACACATGCTATGTAATCACTACCAAACTAACTCCTAGCAATGGCAGATTTATTGATTGATTGTTGCTGGTTTTCTGATGAAAGCTTAGAAGACTTTGACATGCAGGAGCTTGATGCCAAGACATAAAACATGACACATGAGGTATTATGCCAAGCTACAAAAAATAATAATGTATATAATTTGGAAAAATAACATCCACCATAAGACTCCTGTGAGAAGCATTAATGAATACAGCCAGGAAGAACAAGAAAACACATACTTTTAGCTTGAAAACATATTTCAGACCTTCATCTGTCTCCTTTTTGGTCTACTTGGATTTTACCTTGATATTCTGCTCCTGATAACTGCTTGAAATTAAAGAAGCGATTTCCTGTCTATTTTCATTGACATAAGGGTTTTATAAGGCAAATTGATATGGTTATTATTTCTTGGTCGCTTTATTATCTTAGTATGTAAGCAGTACACATAAACGTGCTATGTTGTACATACAGTAACATATATTGCATATATATGAATCTTTATATCCATACATATATGAATATGCCTTTATAGACAACTGATTGTATATATAGTAAACTCACACCTTTATCACTCCTTGGAAAGTGAGAAATTAATTGTAGTTTCACTATAAGTTTAAACAATTGGAAAAATTTTTTAAATCCTATTTTGCAATCATGAAAACTACAGAAAGGAAAGCTACCTTAATCCTGCACATACAGTCAAAAATGGGGTCGCACATACTTCCTTAGAAGTTTACAACTCTGTTATGTGACAATCCTCACTTTACAAAAAAGAAGTTTACAACTCTGGGGGCTGGAGAGATGGCTCAGTGGTTGAGAGCACCGACTGCTCTTGCAGAGGACCCGGGTTCAATTCCCAGAATCCACATGGTGGCTAGGAACTGTCTTTAACTCCAGTTCCAGGGGAATCTGACGCCCTCTTCTGACCTCCGAGGCATTGCACGACACGGGTGCACCAAGCTACATGCAGACAGTATACTCATACACATAAAAATAATAAATTAAAAAAAGTTTACAACTCTGATAGACTATACTCTAGAAAAAAAAAACTAAATTTGAATTGGTCATGTGTGCCTCTCTCTAGTTCCCCATCCTTTGTTTGTCACTATAGGTTTCAACTTTTCTGCCGTTGTCCTTGCAAATTGCTGACTCCTCTAGCTCCTCGGCCCTTTCTAATAGGACCCTAAATAATATCTGTTTCTTGGCCACAGACAATACCTTAGATGCCCAGATGTTGAGTTGGGTCCATGTGCATACAGATTACCGATTGAGAGGAACGTTTACAAGCCCTTCTTTGGCTTGAACAGAGAAGCCTCTGGTCCATGTCCACTTTTCTGGAAAATAAGAGGACAATTCACCTTAGCTGTAAATTATTTCAGGTGCAGCAAGGACACCTTTTTCTATCCAAGCTGGCACAACACTTTGTTTATCTGTAGAAATTTTGCTCAGTGACAGGCTGGCAGTAGGATTCAGAAATTTTTGATTCTCCACCATCATACCTCTTCTAACAGGAAACTCATGGTGACATATGTTTATTAATCTTAGTTAAAAGACACCGGCCCAGATGGTTTATACCTAGGAAACATTCGCAGTCATCAATCCTTCTCTAATCAGCTAGTGTTCTTCCCTCTCAGCAACACACCAATTTGCTGAGCCGACCAACACTGTGTCACCTGGGTGTGCGGTTCATGCCTTATAACTTAGAGCAACTGAGGAGAATGAAACACATTTCTTATCCCTGAGAAACGAGGAAAATTGTGTCTTGCTAACACACTCTGGTAGCCCCTGACCTTTAGCTGAAAATATGAATAACTTCTTCATCACTTTACACTCTAGAAGTCCTAGAACAGAGGTGATCTCAGCTTCCTCGGTACCAGACTCTATTGGGAACAGCTGCACACAGCAGGATTCTAATCACACCTCCAATGTCTGGGGCTGACAAGGCAATGGAAGTGGGTGCTGGGCTTTGATTGGAGAGCCTCTCTTGCCACTCCAGCATGCATTATGGAACCCCTTGGGTATTTGCTGCTTGCCACAGGGGCTAGACTTCTATAAACAGAAACATTATTCTAGGGCGAAATTAGCCAAGGTATTAAATTGATAAATGTGATGCAGAGCAGACTTGGTAGTTGGGAGATGGAGAATAAGCAGCAATCAACTGAGAAATACAAAACAGCCCTGACTATTAGAGAAGGAGAGGTGGTGAGTTGTGAGGCTGCCAATGGTAACATGATATTTCCCTGCATCCCATTATGTCAAAAAGGGATTTACTGTATTTTTACCTCATGCTTCCTTCCAGCTTGCAGGTCTGAGAATTGCAATGTGTGCCTTGATAATTTAAACAACCATCATTAGGCAGTGCACATTTGATGTCTAATTAAATCTCTCATACTGCAGTATCACAAGCACACTCAGTCATCCTGGGATCTTTAGAGTCTGCTACATACCAAAAAGCAAAGATGTATAAATCTGCAATCATTTCTCAGAAGGCTGGAGAAGTGGGAATTTATTTCCCCTTGCGATGCTGTGGGAGTTATAAGCTAGTTTTAAGTAATCCCTCAGGAGGGAATGAGGGCATATCAATATGGAGCTAAGGATTATCTACCACATAAAATATTGTTTAAAATAATGATGCATTTCATTTTTCTTTTGTCCTCATCACCCAAATTTTTTTCTTATTGACCAAAGACTGTGGCATGCTAAGGAGAATTAGAATTATCGAGGAAGATATAGGTACGCATTTGCCTGACAACTTCTATTTCTGATTTTACATTTATGACATCTTTCAAGATCCCAGACAAATGGCAATGAGCCATTGATGTTTTTCTGAAGAGTAAGATACTTCAGAGTCATTCCTCATATGTCTCTTCTTGTTTCTCAATTTTTGATCAGAAATTTACTTCATATGTGAAAACATAATATCCTAACCTACTAATTAGAAACCTATAACCTACATATCTGAAAAAATGCCCAATAAATAGTCCTCTGTACAGATTAGAATTCTAGAAAATTGTGTCATTAAAGATAGCAGGATCTGAGTTGAGAAATTTACAATCTTTGAAAAATAGACATATTTTAATACTGAAGATTCTTTCCAACACTTAGATTTCCTGAATATTTATGGCAAGTGTTTTCAGAAATGGATTTTAAAATGTCTTTAAATAACTCCAGTGCTTAAAAAAATGATGCTCTGGTTTGACAAATTATTTTGCCTGCACATAAGATATTTGACCAGGTGTGTAGTTTTCTTCCTTATTTTGGAGACTGATAATTAGATTTAGATTCTTGAAATCTGGTGTTGACTTCCGATAAGAACTTGAAAAGTGAAGAAAGATGTAGGTTATGCTGTGGCAGGATTTGGTCAATATACCTTCCTCTGAAAAAAAAATATAGTAAGGAGGAAAAAGTGTTGTTTCAGCCCTCAATTCTTGATTTGATGTATAAGGTCATCAGATGGAACATGAAGTAGAGATGGGCTTTCTAACCAGCTGTGTACCTCAGTTCCAGCTGACTGACAGTACAAAGAAAATGTGTCAGTCATGAATATTAAGTGTCTTTCTAGCATTTTTCTTCCAGATGGAAGCAACATGCACATTGTATATATTCTTCTTCCAGTTGATGAATTTGCTTATTTATAGTTTTGGCAAACATATTGATTTTCACCCGTGATCTCTACCTTAGTACCCTACTGAGTAGTTTTGTTTTTTTTTTAATTTTATTTATTTATTTATTTTGTATGTGTATGAATGTACTGTCTGCATGCAGGTTTGTGCACCCGTGTCGTGCAATGCCGCGGAGGTCAGAAGAGGGTCTCGGATTCCCCTGGAACTGGAGTTCTCCTGGAATTGGATTCACAGACGGTTCTTAGCCGCCATGTGGGTGCTGGGGATCGAACCCGGGTCCTCTGCAAGAGCAGTCGGCGCTCTTAACCGCTAGGCCATCTCTCTGGCCCTCATGAAGATTCTTTATTCCTCTGCTAGGAGGTAAACATGATTACTTCCTTTTTAAGATTTGTTTTTATTTGTATTTACGTGTGTGTGTGTGTGTGTGTGTGTGTGTGTGTGTGTGTATCCAAGGTGTGCACATGAGTCCCTGAAGAGGACATTAAGAAGGCATCTGATCTCCTAGAGTTTTAGTTACAGATGGTGGTCAGACACCCCAGCATGGGTTCTGAGGACTGAACTCAGGTCCTCCGGAAGGGCAGCAAACATTCTTAACCACTGAGCCATCTCTACATCCTCTAAACATGGTTATTTATATCATGTATATGAGGAGACTGAAGACACAGGAAGCTAAGAAACTTCCCTGAGTCCACACAACCAAAAATGACAAAAATTTGATTTGAAAGCTGCTCTTTTTGTTATTTCCAAACTCATTCTCTTAACTGATGAACTATCAAAATTGCATTAACATGGTGATTTTATTACTCATTCATTAACATCACCCTTGCATTTTTCAAAGAAAATTTCAATAGAAGTGTAACTACAAAGAATATGTGATGTGTAAAGGTTATGCTTGCATTCATTCAAGTTTTTGATAGTTTTAAAAATTATTTCCATCATGGGTTGCAGAAAGCCCAAAGAAAATCATACCTAAGGGAAAGGGTTCTCTGTTGGGAGACCCGTTTTCATTGAAGAGCTTTCTCTCCCTACTCTTGTCCCCATAGCAACAAGCATCTGTCTGAATCCTCATTTGCAGTTTCCATCAAATGGCAAGGAGCTAAGTTTCCTAGAGGGGTTGCTTCTCCATGGAGATGAAGCACAGTGGTCTGGCTCATTGGTCATCGCTGTGCCTCTCCAGCTGTGGTCTGTTTCCTAGCACATAGGTTAATTGGAGATATTTGGAAGAAGAAAAAATATTACTATTACAAGTAGTCTTAGCATTAGTATTGATAGATCTGCTTCCAATCATCTGTTATTCTTCAGAAGCATTAAGATTCCTGTATTTTAAGTAGTGCCACCACCTCTAATTGATTCTGCATTTACTCAGCACTTTGTTTGTCTAAGTCAATCGCTGGAAATGAAATTTTGACTTCTGATTTGTTGCTGGGCCTTATTTGAATAGGAAAAGAGGAGTCTCACATTTGAACATTTCAAGTCTTGTCATAGTTTCCTTTTTCACTTGATACCAATAAATAGATCTTGGCAAAATCTCAGATACAAAAGAAAAATTTTAAATGAACTACACTCTCATTTTTTAATGGCACAGCAATAAACCAATAATTCACAGGATCACTGAGCATCTAGACTTCTTTTTTTATTTTTTTTAATTTTATTTATTTCTGTATGTGTATGAATGTACTGTCTGCATGCAAGTTTGTGCACCCGTTTCGTGCAATGCCGCGGAGGTCAGAAGAGGGTATTGGACTCCCCTGGAACTGGAGTTCTCCTGGAATTGGAGTTTCAGACGGTTCTCGGCCACCATGTGGGTGCTGGGGATCGAACCTGGGTCCTCTGTAAGAGCGGTCAGCGCTCTTAACCACTAGGCCATCTCTCCAGCCCCCAAAGCATCTAGAATTCTAATGCAAGATAGCATCTCAGAACCCTGGTGTGGAGAAGCACCATTCTATGTAATGAAGTTTCACAGGGCACTCTTTAAGGAAAACTCTAATTTTTGTAATGCCCATGCTAATTGTCTGAGATGTGATTTAATAGAATGAAGAGATATAGACTTTGGTGGTAGAGAGATAATCTCAGACTTTATATAATTCTGAGATCGAGACTTATATTCATCAAGTTTTGGTTTTCTTTTTAAATTTTTTGGATTTATTTATTTTTATTTTATGTGTATGAATGTTTTCCTGCATAGATGTAAGTACACCCATGTCATGCAATGCCTGCAGAAGCCCTAAGAGGGAATCAGGTCCCCTGGGACTGGAGCTGTAGATGGCTGTTAGCCACCCTATAGGTTCTGGGAACAGAACCTGGGCCCTCTGCAAGAGTAGTCAGTGCTCTTAACCACTGAGCCATCCTCCAGGCATGAAGTTTTTTTTGTTTTTGGTTTTTTGTTTTTTGTTGTCTTTTCGAGACAGGGTCTCCCTGTAGCCCCAGCTGTCCTGGAACTCACTCTGTAGACCAGGCTGGACTTGAACTCACAAAGATCTGCCTGCTTCTACCTCCCAAGTGCTAGGATTAAAGGCGTGCACCAACATGCCCGGCGAAGTTTGTTTTTTTTTTAAATAATGAAAAATAAATCATTAACAACTTGCATAGTTGTTGTCAAGAACAAGGATAAGAAACAACAAGACAGAGAACTGTCTCGTGGAATAATTATCCAAGAAATTGACTGGGCTGGCTTTCTCTCATTGTTATTTCCACATGAATCATTGCATCTCCTTGTAACTGTATATAAGGAAAACTGAGAGGACAATCATTTTGAAGGGAGGGGGCCTATTGGTCAGATAATAATACAGTGAGAGATATTTTTAACTTTTTACAAATAGAGGAGTGTGCCCTTCCTTGGCTGAGGACTGAATATGACTGTCCACACATCAAGCTATACAAATCAATGGGCTGAGGACATCTGCAGCCTTTCAAAGACCTCATGTTTTTAAAAATCCATTTATGAGTTGGAGAGGGTTGGCCCTCCAAGGAAAGACATTCAAAGCAACATCCAGTTGGATGAGCCTTTTAATTATATTTATTGACCCTTCAACTGGAAGCCACCCAGTTCCCAAGCAAAGATGCACAAGGGAGATTTTTGGCTCCACTTTTAATGGAAGTGCAGTGCTGCAGGGGAAAGCAGAGAGACCAGATGTTTGCAAAGCCGTGGAGTCTGAGGCTGCCCTGATACAGTGACCATCTGATGGCAGTACTGTCCCAGTAAGTAGGGTCCTGTGCAGAGTCCTCAGCTAAGCACTTCACTCTGAAACTAGCAAGTTGGAATCCCCTGGCATTTCCCTGCCTGGGATGAGAACAAAGGCAGCAAAAATAAACAATTTGGTTAATTGAGTTTGAAAGATAGAATTGCAATAAGGGAGCAATAAAAGGTGCAATAAGAAGGCCATTTAAAATTTCTAATAAACCTTGAAGAGATAGGGGTTTTCGAGCTCTGAAAACAACAGCAACGAAAATAGCAACAACAAAGGGCTATGACGTCAGAGCACAGTTGCTTGGAATCTGCTTAACAATGTTGTTATAATTATGCAAAACAATTGAAAGGCTTTTTAAAAAGTTGTAGCCCCATGGCTTCAATATTTTATAATTATCTCTACTTAAAGAGGATCTTAAGAGTTACTATATACTTTATAAGAATTTGCAGAGCATATTGACCTACAGAAGTCACCTAACGCTTTTGAACCCTGACTTCCTTATTCACCATACGATGAGGAAAATAATGCCTACTCTGTAGAGTTAAAGAGAGGATAAAAGATTGTGTAGATGTATCCGTGTGTCTGTGAACCTATGTGTCTGTATGTCTGTATGTGTGTCTCTGTGTGTCTGTGTGCATGTCTGTACTTGTGTCTCTAAGTGTATATGTGTGTGTGGCTATCTGTGTCTATATACCTATGTACCTGTGTGTGTGTATGCGTGTGTGTTTGTGTATATGTGTTACCTTATTTGAGCTACCATATCAAGTATCACAGGATCACAGGCAGAAAACTTAAATAACAGAATTATTATTATTATTATTATTATTATTTTCTCACCTCTGGAAGCTAGACATCCAAGATAAGGTGCTAGCTAGTTTAGTTTCTTCTGAAGCATCTCTCCTTACTTTGAAAATAGCCACATTCTCGGGGCTGGAGAGATGGCCTAGCGGTTAAGAGCGCCAACCGCTCTTACAGAGAACCCAGGTTCGATCCCCAGCACCCACATGGCGGCTGAGAACCGTCTGAAACTCCAAGTCCAGGAGAACTCCAGTTCCAGGGGAATCCGACACCCTCTTCTGACCTCCGCGGCATTGAACGACACGGGTGCACAGACTTGCATGCAGACAGTACATTCATACACATAAATAAAATAAAAATAAAGAAAATAGCCACATTCTCATGCTGGGCTTGGTGGCACATGCCTTTAATCCTAGCACTTGGGAGGCAGAGGCAGGCAGATCTTTGTGAGTTCAAGGCCAGCCTGGTCTAGAGAGTGAGTTCCAGGACAGCTGGGGCTATAAGGAGACCCTGTCTCGAAAAGACCAAAAAAAAAAAAAAAAATGAAGAAAGGAAGGAAGGAAGGAAGGAAAAGAAAAGAAAATAGCTACTTTCTTACTGTGACTTCATGAGATCCTTTCTCTTTAAACATTTCCTTGTATGTAGCATCTCTTTTAGCATACATATGCCCCTCTTATAAGGACTCAAAACCAATTAGATTAGAGTCCACACTAACAGCTTCACATTGATTTAACCAGATATTTAAAGTTTCTACAAACACAGTCACTTTCTACTGTACTAAAAGTTAGACTTGCAAACTATGAATTTTGAAGGACATAGTTTAGCTCATAGCACTGTGTATATATGTATATGGAATGTCTATGTGCATAGCTAGAAAGAATATATCACAATTTAGAGTTATTGCTCCATAGCAGACATCAAACAAATAAGTCTTTATTACTTTCAGAGGCATTGTTGTCATTATTATTATTATTATTGTTGTTGTTGTTAGTATAATAGAATTTTTCGTATCAAATGTATAAGATAAAAATTATTATTTTAAGAATTCATATGCCAGTGGAGAAAAGGATGTGAAGAGAAATGCTTCCCGGTATAGAGAATGTGTCCATTATGAAGAAGGGAGTGCACCTCATTTCTTCGGACCTCGAGTTATTTTCTTTCCATCACACTGTGCTGCCACCAACTATCTGAACAGTGATCATAGAATTGATTTTCTTATTAAGTTCGTGACTATTCTGTCCCAGGGCATTTATACTACATTGATTCCAAAGAAGCTATCCATTTAGGGCTTAGCGAACTATTAGAGTGTCCTCTAATTATAGACCAATTCTATTCTTCATTCCCAAATTCCTGTGCTTTTAGAGAGGTCAATAATTTGAAATCTACAACAAGGAAAACTTACTAGAAGTTTCCTTTATTTCTAGGAAATTAGTTTTTTGTTCACTTTTGCGTTATATTGTCTAAGATTGACACAGATAGAAATCCACTTATCTTCCCATTGCCAAATCCGTCCAATATACCCATATCCCTCTGAACCCCTCATGTCGTAATAATGAATAAAGTTTTCCAAGTCCTATTAAAGACTACATATCTCATCATTATCTCTCAAGAACTTTTCTCCTGCCCCCATCTGCTTCTTTCCAACCCAACCCATCAATTTCTCCCTTTCTTATACCATTTGCATTAGTAGATATAGGCACATTTTATCATTTCTTGTCCTAAAAGAAATAAAGTGACCTCCCTTTGGGGGCTCTGTAGTCATTGTCCTCTTTCTTTCATCCTGTTCTAGTAAAATATCAAAAGTGTGTGGGTCTGGAGAGATGGCCTAGCAGTTAAGAGCACTGACTGCTCTTGCAGAGGACCCAGGTTCGATCCCCAGCACCCACATGGTGGCTGAGAACCGTCTTTGGCTCCAGTTCCAGGGAAACTGACACCCTCTTCTGTCCTCCTCGGCACTGCATGACAGGGGTGCACAGACCTACATGCAGACAGTACATTAATACACATAAAGAAAAAAAGGTGTCCGGGCGTGGTGGCGCACACCTTTAGTCCTAGCACTTGGGAGGCAGAGGCAGGCAGATCTTTGTGAGTTCAAGGCCAGTCTGGTCTACAGAGT
>VZQC01011377.1:176696-197047 GCA_009823505.1 Rhizomys pruinosus | reverse complement strand
AAAAAAAAAAAAAAAAAAAAAAAAAAAAAAAAAAAGTGTGTATAGCTATTTCCCCAATTTCTCACAGCCCTATCAGGTTTTCACCTCTTTTCTACACCAAAATCCTTCTGGCCTCTCTCTGTTCTTACATAGCAGTGTCCCACAAGGCCCCCATGGACTTTTCTGGGTCAGCACATTCAATTTGTTCTTTTCTACTTACATCTCAGGCCACTCCACCTGACCTTGTTTGATCTTTCTCTGATAATCTCAAGGACACCAAACACTGTGTCTCCCTCAGAGTCCAGGCTCCTGAAGAATCTGAGAAACATACTGATCTTTTTCCACTTAATTATGGATTATGTATGAAGAAGTAAGTCATATACACAGATGCTGTCCAATATACCATATGCCTTTCAAGGCTTATTTATCCTGCTGCTTGAATGGTGTTTATTTTCTCACTTGACTTGTTTTCCTATTTGAAAACAGCTGTCAGTCTTGCCTTTTGCATAAGATACATGTTTGTATTTTACACACTACTTCTGAGCCCACCCATTTTGTGTATTCTCTTGCATAGTTTTATAAATTTACCTATTAAATATTCCATAATTAAGACTGAGATGATCCCAGTACCAGGGCATCTGAGCCCGGTACTATTAATAAGGAGATGTCGCTAGACTGTATGATTATTTTGTCTTTATAGGAAGATTCTTGGGATTTAAAGAGTTTCTCTGAATTGCCCAAGTGTTTATTGTCAACAGACAGGATCAGATCCTTTACCTGCTCCTATTTTTGATCTCCTTAGTGAACACACAAATTTACATTTAACATTTCTGAAACAAATGGGGTTCAGGGACCAGGACATAGTTATTTCTTTTAGATTTATAAGAATTTCCTAGATGCCAACAACACAGAACTAAAGTCAAAGGAAGTCAATAATAATGAGATTTATCATCATATATGAGCAAAACTCAACATATGTGACATGGAGATTAGTAGCTTAAGAATGTCTTAGAGAGTCAGGCTGTCTTTTAAGTCCTCTTTTAGCTTCATTGAAACTTTGTGTCTCTTTATAATGACAAGTTAGTCGATTTAGTTACACAAATATATGAAAATACAACATTATTCAGTAATGGATGAGAAAGGATTTCTGACAAGAAATTTGTCTGGAAGGAAAGCTTAGAAAGCCCTCTCCCTCCCCAGCGGGCATCCTCATACATCTCCAACCTGATTGTTACAAACGGACCCGAAGCAATTCTTTGCAGCAGTGTTCATTAATGTCTTAGATCCATCAAGAGTTACTGCACTAAAGAAGTATAGTATTAACCTGACTCCTAATGACTTACTGTTTTACCCACAGATAAATGCATCTCTGAACTCTCACCAGAGAGGCATGCTCAAGTGGCCGATGGTGATTAACGCAGAGAACCACAACCGGCCAAAGTGCAGAGAATAAGAAACTTCGAAGTGCATTTCCTTCTATCAAACTTCTCTCTCCAAGGTTCCCAGATCATTGTGGAAGGAGTCAGGGAGGATTGTAAGAGCCAAAGGAGATGGATGGTGATAAGGACACAGAGTTTCCCAGATGGTCAGTTATTCCTATTAACTCACAGCAATAGTGCCATGTAAACTCAAACCAAACAAAATCCCAACATAGACTTGGGGAATTGGTTTAGAAAACCCAACTCTACCTGAGGAATTATTGACAACTGATGTCACTGGGAGGGTAGAGTCAATCTTGTTTTTGTTTTTTTTTTCTTTTTAAAAAATTACTATTTTTACTGAATTTTTTATGTGTTCCATACGTATTTTTCCAGTCAGTCTTAATTGCCATTATACCCACTTCTCCTTCAGCACCCTCCTGTGGTCCCCTGCCCCAAGGAGTCACACCTTCTGTCTTAAGGGTGAGACTCTTGGTAGGTTGACTAGGCTACAGTGAATGAATCCACCTGGAAGAGCAACTGGGGACACAAAGCTGACTCTATAGGCATATATCTATATTAAGAGGATGCAGATAGGGGAGACTATCTAAATATGATCCAAATATATTGTATCGAATTTGAAAGTTTTCAATGTATAAAAAAGAAAAGAAAGAGTTATTCCATTAGTGGAAAGATTGTAAAAAAAAAAAAAACAGGAAAATTCCAAATGTGGACAGCCTTACAGAGAAAAAAGAGTGGCTACTTCAGAGACAATGGAGAGGTTCTCCTCCACTCTCAAGATGTCCAAAACAATAATCCCTGTGAAGGAGAGACTTCATTTTAGTGACTAGGAGTGCACCTTCAGATTTGTGGATTCCATTTGGAAGTTCGTTCCTCTTCTCCCCCACACTCACTCTGAGAAATCCTTTCAAAATGTCCTCCATACTCACTTTTCTTTTTTCAAATCTCATTAACCACTATGTAGGTAATAGCCTTAAATTAAACATGTTTCCCATGATAGGAGGAATGTTTAATTATCCATCATTTAGTCTGTGACTGAGCTATGTAAGATTTTTCAATTCCTCAAAATATTCTGGTATGCTCAGGGATTGAAAACATTTCCAAGTTGTTCATGTAACTTTAGTTTTTTTCTTCCTAGGAACAAGTTGTCTGGGCTATATAATCTCTGATGGGAACCAACCAGTTGAACAGCTTCCCATCTCTTCCTTAGTTAATAGCAGCTGTGACTCAGAGGCTCTGTGCTGCTCCCGACTTACTCTTTATTTATAGAAGATTCACATTTTCAAAAGACATGCACCTTGCTCTCTTCTATGGCTCTAAAATAATCTAATTTTCAAATGGAATTATAATGGCTCACCATACAATACCTTATCATTCTGCATATTCAATTCCTCAGCAGATCAAATTTTGCCCCAGTTCCCACCTCATACATAATCTCCTGTGCACCCGGTAACTTGGAAACAGACCATTATTCCGCTGCCCTGTCATTGTGCTTTATGACAGGCACATCAAAAGGACTTTTAAATAATGACTCCCAGCCTTTTTCCCACTTCTCTGGTTGCTGGGGCTACCCATGGGATATCATTAATGCCATCATCTCCTCTTTTCCTCAGTTCAGACTGGACAAGAGCCTGCTGATGCCAGGGTTGTGTGTGACACTACTCTACCTTCCTGCACACCCTCCCAGCATTTATTCTCTGCAGTTGTTACTTCTTGGAATTTAATAAAATACGGAAAACAATAAAATTTCATCTTTGTTGAGTTGACAATTAACTAATTAGCCTATTAAGTCATTGAACCATATTTGTACCAGTGAATTCAGGGCTCTGGGAGGTACATTAATCCTTGAAGGCCACTGGAGCAACATTTGCAGTTAATGGGCTCATATCCCTAACTTACTGCCAGGGAGGGACTGGAGTATTGTTAGGAAATAGAAGCCATTAATCCTCTCCATACCCAGAGGGCCAGGTAGGAATGACTTTGCACAAACTGATGAGAAATGTTTTTGTTTGTTGTTTGTTTAGTTTTTCTCTTTTAAGATCATACAAACACACACTTGTGATTCAGAGATAAAGCCAAGATTTGGGCTCATTATTTAAAAAAAAAAAAAGCTTTATATTTGAGTTTTAAGTCTTGCCAGAATTTGTTTTCTGCTGGTGGTGTTATGTCTAGTCTTGAGGGACTAGGCAAGAAGCTTTGAGTAGGGCCATGGGCTGTGTTATCATCTGATTTCTTGATTGTTCAAAGGAAAGCGGAGATTCTGTTTCTAGCCACAATGTTCTTAACAATCACTTACTCAGGATGGTATATAGGTTCAAACAGGAAAGGACTATCCTAAAAAGACATTCCTGAGATACTACGTACTCTGCAGAGCTGGACAAGCTGGGGAGCTCAGTCGATGGGTAGGCAGGTCCTCCTCCCAACCTCCTGCAGCTTATTTGAAGGAAGGCATTTAGGGCCCATCTATCTTTCTACCTCTTGTCCATGGTTGGAACATAGTGTAGTCTCTAAAACATGGACTGGCAAACTTGCAGGATGGAGTAGGGAGTACTTGATATGTCAGCATTCCTCCTGCGGTTTTTCTGTTAGGTTAGGCTGAATAAATGGTTTGGCCTGGAGTAACAAAATCTTGGAAAACCAGAGGTGAGTGTGGTAGTGACTGGTAGAAAAAATATGCAACTGAGTTTATGGGATAAATGAATCTCTGCAGAGAAGTGTGGGGCACATGGTAAACCCAAATATCTTCTACGTAGCTAGGCACATGAGGTATGAGGAGAGAGAAGGAAGTTCTGTACCTGAGCATTTGAAGGTACAGCTTGGGGCTGACAAAATTAACTCTAAACTGTGTTTATTACACAGAGAGAACTATTAATCCTCAAGGGCTCTGTGTCTGGCTGCCTCCCTTTCTTAACCCCATAGATTAATCACAGCCACTACTGGGAATAAAGAGAAACTGACTTTCTCTTTCCTTAAAATATAATATTAGACTACATGCTTATATTCCATTCACTATGTGAAACTGCGCTTACCAAGGCTGTACACAATACTCCAGGAAGTCTTTCTTTATTCCCACCAACTGTATTCTCTTTTCTCAGGGTCTCTCCTTCCCTCAGTGCAGTTTCTATGCCAATAAGAGAGAATACTTTCATTCTAACAGTAAGTAGCATGGAATATGGTTGAAATCACAGCATATTCTTCGAGGGTTTTGTGTGTACATTCACTGGAAGAGAAGCTTCAGTGGTATTTTATATGCAAAAAGAGTTATGAACAAAGATGTGTCACTGAGGAACAAGCCTACTTTGCTCCTTTAGGTAATAATAATTTCACTTTTATGTGGTCCTTTTTATTTTTTTAATATGCATGGAGAAATGTATGTATGTGTTAATAACGCATCTTGTTTCACAAAGGTAGGAAGTTGGTGTCCTAAAGTATATACAAACATGAATTCAGACATATGTAAATGGGGAAATTGCTTCAAAGAAAAACATAAAGGTAGGAAAAAATGCAACATGCTAAGGTTATTTGGGACATAAAGTAAGTTTACTTGGAATATGTGACCATAAATATGTCTTGGAGTTTTTCAGTATTGAATGTCAAAAGAGTAAAATGATGGGACTAGAGAGAGAGGTCTCAGTAGTTCAGGGCACTGACTGCTCTTGCAGAAGACCCTGGTTCAAATTCTAGCATTTGTATGGTGGCTAACAACCATCTGTAACTCCACTTCCAGGGGATACTATATCCTCTTCTGTCCTCCTTGGGAACTGCATGACAAGGGTACACTTAAAAACATCCGGGCAATACACTCATACACATAAAATAAAAATAAATAAAAAATTAAAGATGATGATTATGATGATGATAGTGATGATAGTGATGGCAATGGTCATGACAATGGGCCAAATGGCTCAAATAAATAGTAACACAAATAGCCAGGACCTATTCTGTGCCAAGAACTGTGCTGGATAAGCATTTTGCTGACATTGTGCAATATGCTTTCTCCCAAATTTGAGGAGGTCAGTACTATGATACCACATCTTTCATGCAAGGACAGTATGCTTGAAAATATGATTTTAAACAGATTGCTTTATCTAAATAAAATACAGGACTCCCTATTTCTCCAACAAGGAGTTATAATGGAATATAATGGTCAATAGTTATACAAATATCTTTATGGTCAATCTAATTTAGACAGTATTCCCAAACTATAAAGTTATTTGACATTTATAAGTGAAGTTGGATTAAAAATATTTCTTTCTGGGCATGATGGTGTACGCCTTTAATCCTAGCACTCAGAAGGCAGAGGCAGGTGGATCTCTGTGAGTTCAAGGCCACCACGGTCTACATAGTGAGTTCCAGGGCAGCTGGGGCTACAGGGAGACCCTGTCTCCAAAAGACCAAAACGAAAAATGCTTCTTGTTCCAAGTATGACACTCTGACACTTTGGAATTGTTTTATAATAGCTAAGTGCCTGGGTCGTTCTATCCTTTATTTTAGAAATGTTTTAAAACTTCTATCTTGGGGCTCTTGATAACTTTTTATTCATTCTTACAAATGTATGGCATTGCCAATGTCCTGTATCAGTCATAAAGTATCCAAGCCATGGCTCGGGGTATGATTTAGCACATCTTCTAAGTGTGGTAGAGACCAACAGGAAGATAAGCAAACAAGTCACTGTGACTTAAGCTAGAGAATGACAATCATGCTCCTGACAAAACTCTTTTGAATTATTTCTAAGTCCCAGAATAATGAAAATCCACGTTCAGTTGGTTTCTATATTCATAAACTCATAGAAATTCTATTGTGCATAAATCAGATATTAGAGGCATACAGGAAATAGACCCAACCCTTCCCATGCCAGAGCATATAACCCAAAATACAAACTGACATTTAAAGAGATTATTAAAATAAATAAATATATATATATATTTTTTATAGTAGTATATTTAATTAATAATCTCCTTGGGAGGATAGATTTATGGATGCCAAGGGCAGGAGGAAGCGGCAGGAAAGAGAAGGTTTTTTCCAAGGAAAATGCCACTTAAGAGCAAATTGGAAAGAATATTACAATCTACTCAGTTATAGCCACAATAATCTGGTTCAAAAAAAATCAAACCAAATACTATAAATACTGAGTTCAGTAAAAGACATCAGACCCAGCCAAGTGCTCACGCAGCCCCATATTCTCAGTAATCAATTTTTAAGATGTGGTCTTAGGTAACAGAATGGGTTGACAAAGGATTGATTATTCATCACTTTGGCATTGATGGCTCAACTGCAGGGAGAGTAGTAAGTTCCTAGACCTGTGCAGATTCTAGAATGCCCAAGCTCTCCTAAACTGGTATCTTCCAAATCTAGATCTTCACCAAGGTCCAATTTCCATGACAGTGCCCCTGACGGGCTTCCCATTGAAGCAAAGTCATAAACGATATGAGCAGTGGGTCTTGGATCAGAAATAAGGACTCAAAGTCTAAGTCTACTCCAATTAGCCATGACACCTTGGCGGAATGACTCAAATTATCTGCAACTTTATTTCTGAGCCTCAGGAAAGTGTGCACTAGCATTCCTGGCTTGTGGCGACATGGTGGTTGTCTGCTTCCTTGCGAGTTTTTTTCTGTGGACATTATGGCTTTTTATGAGTGCTGAGTGATCTGTACCAACCAGTCCATCTATCCAATAAAGGATATGAAACCAGAGTTGTGAATGGTTGCTAGAGGCAAGTTACAACAGTTAATATTCCATTCACATATACATTGCTTAGAAAATGTGTTTTCTACTCATTATTTTTGCATAGGTGTTTTGATTAATTATAAGATCCAAAATCATGTGATATGACATCCCTGCTCTTGCCTTCTGCCAAGCCCAAGAGGACCTGAATTTGATGAAGGCTGAGTGGCCTCATCTATTACCCAGTGTGCTGCATGGTACTGATGTTCCTAATGTGTGCCAATCCACATGAGAAAAAGAGGGAGCAGCATTTTATATATATATAATATATATATTATTATATATATATTTAGAATATATATTATTATATATTGTATTTATAATTATAATTATTAATTATAATAATTATATATTATATATATATATATATATATATATTAAAAGAACTGATCCATAAGTGCATAAGCAACCTTGTCACATCAAATGCAGAACTGTGTGGTGAAATAAACTTATCTCTAATTGAGGAAGGCTGAAGTTTTAGGCTTTGTTTCTACTACCGTGCTCCATGTTGTGCCATTCAGATAATCAGCCTAACACTGACTCTGCTAGCTCCGAGATGACAAAAACAGTTCCATCCACACTTAAAGGATTATTTGCAGAAAGCGCTTTGTACATTCCATGCTCTGGGATAAATGGTGAACATAGTTTATTGACCTGGAAGATAGGAATCCCAATCCAGATCCCGGACTCTGATCCACCCCACAAAACTGTGTTGGAAATTTCCCATTTAACTTACTGCCTTTCTTATTCCTGAGATTCCCTAGACAGGAGTTTCAAGGTCCCATCCCACACAGCTGAGGATCTGTGAGACAAACCTGGGATGTCCTGACCAAGTTTCCACAAGCCAGTCAGTCCTTAAATTGGATTCACTGGTCACAGAGCCCACATGCCTTGGTGGCTTCCTCAGCGGCCTTCCTGCCATGGGACTCCATCCATCAGGGAGGACCTCCCTCACTCTCACTGCCCTTCTGAACCTCCCTCCTTAGCCAGTTCTCCCATTGCATAAACTCCCCTATACCATCCTATCTACCCTCTCTCACACATACACCTATCTCCATCTTTTGTCTAAGCTAACTAGAGTGTGAATCCTCTGGAGTGCCATAAAGACTGCATCTGGAGTAAGAGCTATAAAGATTTCATATATAAAAGTCTATCTTGGGGCTGGAGAGATGGCCTAGCGGTTAAGAGCACTGACTGCTCTTGCAGAGGACCCGGGTTCGATCCCCAGCACCCACATGGCGGCTAAGAACCATCTGTAACTCCAATTCTAGAACTCCAGTTCCAGGGGAATCCAAGACCCTCTTCTGACCTCTGTGGCATTGCACGACACGGGTGAACAGACCTGCATGCAGACAGTACATTCATACACATACAAAAATAAATAATTTTTTTTAAAAAGTATATCTTAATGGCCTAGTGGTTAAGAGTGCCAACTGCTCTTGCAGAGGACCCAGGTTTGATCCCCAGCACCCACATGGTGGCTGAGAATTGTCTTTAACTCCAGTTCCAGGGGAATCCAACACCCTCTTCTGATCTCCGCACGACACGGGTGCACAAACCTACATGCAGACAGTACATTCATATACATACAAAAAAATTTTTTTTAAATCTATCTTAAATCAAAACAGTATCCTTTCAACAGGTTTTTACTTCTTTTGCTTTGGTTTTTTGAGACTGGTTCTCTCTCTGTGTCCAAGCTAGCCGAGAAATTCTCCCATAGCTCAGTCTGGCTTTGAACTGAGAATAAGCCTCCTGCCTTACCCATTCAAGTGCTGGATATAGGCATGAGCTACCACACCCAGCTTTTTAGATACTTTGACAAAAGAAGCCTTGTATTGTACAAGCATATTTGGTTATGGTAGGTTTTTCCATATTTAATTTACTTGTAATCAATTTCTTCATCTATTAAATGAGTTTTTTTCTATATTAGGGTCATTCTAAACAGAGATGTTAGTCAACAGGTATATATTACTTACTAATCGTCAGATACTATACTATATATTTGAGATAAAATACTAAAAATTATCTAGTAAGGGCTTCATAAGCTGCAAGTGCTTTATAAATTAGACTAAAGGAATTGTATTTGAAATGACTGTCAGAAGAATTCCACTGAATACACAAGGAGTACAAGCTCTAATGTGTAGTGAGCACACATATCAGGAGTACAGAATGAAAATGTAGTATTATGGATGTCATATTTTAACTGTAATTTAGCACGTAATCAATGTCTAGATATGCTATTAAATATCTATTATGGGCTCTTAACGGTGGTTGAATGACTTCCAAAAAGACACAATTTCTGGTCCCAGGGGACATAAGACATATATATATATATATATATATATGAAATAATAATGTGGAATGTGTGTCAATCTGACAGTGCCAAATAAATGGAACAGAAAGTAAGAACAAAGGAAAAGAGAGAGCACTGACATCCTGCTGGGCTTAGTTGAAAAAGCCACAACAGAGGCATTATTTGAGCTCAGTATTTAATACCAAAAAGATTGGAAAAAGAACTTTTGATATTACCAACTTTTTCCCATTTGAGTCACAGGATTGCATGCCCTGGCAGCACTAGGAATCATGTGACTCTGATGAATGAGTGGAAGGTGAAAGTGCCATGTGACACCTCCAAGTTAAAGCATCTCATTGTTAATCTGAATGTCTCAAAGCCCTCCTAATCCCTCCAGATCTAGCAGCGAGCCCCGCTCACAAGGCAGCTTCTCTCTTGTCTCTGGAGTATGAAGATGTAGCTGGTCCTCAGCTGACTTCTGTTGGTCATACCACCACACAAGAGCAGCCTTAGTGTATTGGGTCACCGAGAGTAACAGATCAAAGAGGGAATGCATGGCAGCCAGCATATTCTGACCAATGGAGCATTTACAGAAGACAATGGGAAAGTGAGGGTAGATCCCCAGGTCACTTATTCGAAAAGCTTTGTTCTTACAAATAGATTCTTTTAAAAAGAAAGGGAACCTAGATTACACAGAACTTCACATCAGATTAAGCAATGGGAATTGCTTTGCCCATCCTACTATTGGTTTTGAGGACAAGACAGATTTAGGAAGTCAACAGATGATTGGTATAAGGAAAATGGTACACAGTATTAAAAAGGGGGAGGGGGAAGGAAACCAGGAAGGCTACCGAGGCTTACAGGGTGATGAGGGAATGAGGAAAAAAAATGTTCTTCCCGGGGCTGGAAAAGATGGCCTAGTCGGTTAAGAGCGCCGACCCCTCTTACAGAGGACACGGCTGTTCGTCCCCAGCACCCACATGGGGGGGGCGAGTCCGAGAACCGTCTTAACGATCCAATGTCCAGAAGTCTCAGGGCATATTCCAGGGAATCCGAGACCCTCTCTGACCTCCGCGGCTATGTGCACGACCACGGGTGCACAGAACCTCTGCATGCAGACAATAATTCATACACATACAGAAATAAATAAAAAAAAAAAAAAATTAAAAAGAAAATTTTCCAAAAGGTCTTATCCTCCTTGAGCCACAAGACGGAACTAACAAGATGCGTGGGTAATTTGTGGAAAAAATAAATTCACCCCTCACCATGTGATGAGGGGTGAATTTATTTGTTTCCACAAATTGCCTTAATATTTTACACTCAGGGGGAAAAAAAAACATCCTGGACCTGAAATTGCACATTCATCATGTGTGAAGTTATGCTTCGTTGTTAGCCCGTAATAATGTATTCATTTTTTAAAGTGAAGTCCTAGTAATAAAATCTTTATTGTAATCCAATGCTAACATGACTCTTCCTAACTAAGAATTATGTCTGGTGGATTTAAGCAACCCTAGAAAAGAGACAGACTAAAAATTCAGCAAGATAAGTTTGGCAAGAGGAGCATCCTTATGGATGCGTGTTTTAGAGGGTTTCTCTAAAACTATGCTTTTTTTCTTATCCTGTTCTTTTCTTCATATATGTACTTTAAAATTTGAGATTAGTAGTTTTCAACTTTTAATTTCTTTAAGAGGGGTCGTGGGTGTTCACATTAAGAATTCACTTGCGGTGGTGGTGCACGGGCCTTTTAATCGTATCACTTGGGGGGGGCAGAGGCAGGCCGATCTTTGTGAGTTCAAAGCCAGCCTGGTCTAACAGAGTCGGACTTCCAGGACAGCTGGGGCTTCACGGGAGACCCTGTCTTGAAAAGACCCCAAAAAAAAAAAAAAAGTTTCAGAGGTAAAAGTGCTTGCAGGCAAGCCTTAGTGCCTGAGTTCCATTCTGGCACTCACATAGTGGAATGAGAGAACTGATTCCTGAAAGTTGTCCTCTGACCTTCACAGGTGTTCCAAGTTGCAAGTGCATGCATATCTGTGTATGTTCATGTGTGTGTGTGTGTGTGTACATAAATGTGGCAGAACTCCCAGATCCAATACATTCTAAATCCAATGCATTCCAAGTTTGGGCACAGGTGCTCCGGACACTAAGCATTAGGTCACTTCTTGTTGATGTGCAGATTGTCCACTGGCTAAACTTTAGGGACACTCCCCTGGCTGACCTCCAGATGACCATGAGCTCAGAAAGGCCAGCACTCTTCATTCTATCTTGGATCCCTGATACTTATTTGTAATTTCTCTATAAATGAGGCACCACTTTGTTTTTTTGTTTTTTTATTTTATTTATTTCTGTATGTGTATGGATGTACTGTCTGCATGCAGGTTTGTGCACCCGTGTCGTGCAATGCCGCGGAGGTCAGAAGAGGGTCTCAGATTCCCCTGGAGCTGGAGTTCTCCTGGAACTGGAGTTTCAGACGGTTCTCGGCCGCCATGTGGGTACTGGGGATCGAACCCGGGTCCTCTGTAAGAGCGGTCGGCGCTCTTAACCGCTAGGCCATCTCTCCAGCCCCCAATGAGGCACCACTTTGTAAGATGTAAGGATACTCCCTGGCTTTGCAGTTTGACAGATGTACATTTCCATTCCAGGTTCAGTACCTATTTGCTCTGTGACAGAGCTGTAATCTGCTGGATCCCTAGAGAGAAAAGGTGAATGCCCCTCCCCTCTGGGGCTTGCATGGTGTACAGAAGGTTCTAAGTGCCTGGACCCAGGAATCTGGAGCGAGATTCTAATGCTGCTCTAACAGTATCATAGCTAAGACTTTAGAATATTGGTATTGGGGTTCCTGATCTAGGAAAAATTACCCAATGGGAATCCAAGTTCCATTTGATTAGGGACTGCAACAGCCGAAAAGAAGGAGGCTTGTTCCTCCTCCCCACACCACCCTCATCAACACTTCAGGATGAATCTAGCACGTGGGTTAGGCTGTACTGCGTTCTACCATTTTGTAGGACTTTGTGATTGATGGAAACAGCTGAGCTTGCTGTGTGCCAGGCTCTGTGCTGAGCTCTTCCTGTTGTGTCTCGCTGAGTCTTCCCTGGGAACCCTTGAGGTTGGAACTATTTTTAATCACCACTTAGACCCAGGAAAAGCAAAGCTCCAAGAAGATTAAATCATTTGCTCAAATAAGTGGTGTCAAAGCTTGGCTTCTGGCTAATGAGCAGATCTTAAAAAAAAAAAAAAAAAGCACATGTTTAAAATGGATTTCATTGTAGAGCAGAGACATGAGTTGTGTGTAGTGTGAGGTCTTGCTTTGCTGTTGAGTTAGAGCCTGGGTGTGTGTGAAGGGATTAGGGAATATGCAGTGCTTTGCCTAAGGGGAAACACATATGTAGCTAATGACTTAGGTGGTTTTAACTCTCACTTGTGTTACTCAAAAAGAAAAAAAAAGAAAGAAATGTTTCAGGTTCCTCTGTCTTAATTATATGCCTCTGTACTGTCAACAATACACTAAGCACAAATAATAGGGGCTATCTAAAACCAGATTCTCTAGGGACCTCCCAAAGGGATGACGTCTGCTTAGGACAAGTGATAAGGAAATCATATGGGGGAGGAGGGAGTAGAGGGACCCTAGACAGTGTGGGAATCTTTTCCTTGTTAATGAAGTAAGAGAGGAACATTTTCACTGGTATAAAAAACCAACAGCAGAAATGAAAAGCCATTCTTGTTCCTTACCTCAGGCCTGCAAAAGAAATATCCATTCAGCAAGTTAGCTGGGAAGTGATAAGTCACCATCAGGAGCCAGTGCCCTGCACTGCCTTGGCAGCAAGCACGGGGGAGAAATGCTCCTATTTTTAAAGGGCTTTTCTACTCCTGGAATAATTTGGACACTGTTCCTGAATCATCTTTGAATCAGAATAGCAATTCTTTTTCATGCACTTGGCTGGAGTGTTAAAAAAATATCTTTGGAAAATGTTCAATAAATGCCTTGAGTTCTGTGTAAATAGAAAAATATGTAGTTATTTGTGAAAAGAATATCAAAAGAGCTTAATATTATTCCACTTCTACAATGTTGGGGAACAAATGCACTTATTGCAAAGTATTGAAAACTGGTGGAGTTTTTTCATAGAATAGAATGTTTAGTGGCTGTAACATAGTAGGTGTTTAAATTTTTTCTAGATGAATTAAGGAATTAAAATCATATGAATAGGGAACCTCATTAAAAACAAATTAGAAAGTGGAGCATATATAATAAGCATTTGCACCGGCATTGCAATTGAGTCTTTTATCACCAAAAGAAATCCTTATTTAATCTGTAAAGAACATTAAGATTTGAAAAGAAAGAGGAAAGCTTGAAAGAACCAGTCTGAGACTTAAGATCCCATCAGCGATCATCTAGCAAAGTCTATTTCTATTACACTGAAAGGAATATGTTCAGTTCCCTAGCACACACAAAGCCCTGGGTTCAAGTCACAGCACCACATAAACCATGCATGCCAGTGTATGAGTATAATTCCAGCATATGGAAGTTGGAGACAAGAAAGAAGATCAGAATCTCAAGGGCATCTGGGATACACAGCAAGTTCAATGCCAACCTGGGATACATGGAACCCTGTCTCAAAATCAGAGCAAAACAAAACAAAAACAAAAAAGCCAACAATAAAAAAGATAAGAAGAACACACTCACACAAGTAATGAACAAGGAGAGCCAATGTTTAGGGGATAAGGCATGAAACTTCTGGGAGGCTTGGGTGGGAGAGTCAAGTTAGGACTATGAAGGACTTCACCCCTTTCCATAGTCACTTTGGACCCTGGCATGAGGAATTCAGGATAGCCCTATTTTACTCAGATAAAGAACTGACTCTTGTTTCTATGCTTCACTCTGCCCAGCACGCAGGATGTTTGCTTCTCTATCAGACTGTACTGATGGATGGGAGTGAGGGTGACTAAGGGAACAGGTGATAGAATGACACAGAAGTGAATTGCAAAGTTAGCATGAGGGTGTCTGCTCTTCAAATCCTTTACTCTGCCTCCAGAAACTTCTGGAAGGCCAGCATTTCCTGGCATGCCTTATACATGATTCTTGGCTTATCATTCCCTTCTTCTTTCTTGAAGCCTTTCCTTCTTTTCAATCTCCACTTTGAATTTCCATTTTCCAATTCAAGTTCACTTCTTCCAGAAAGTCATTAAGTCCTTGTTAAATCTGGCCCCATCCCCTCAGTGCTAAGCCTAGAACATCTTCTAGTGAAAAGCCACTGATATAAATACATTGGTAATTGGTCTGGAGAGATGGCCTAGCAGTTAGGAGTGCCCGACTGCTCTTGCAGAGGACCCAGGTTCAATCCCCAGCACCCAAATGGTGGCTGAGAATTGGCTTTAACTCCAGCTCCAGGGGAATCCAACACCCTCTTCTGACCTCCACGGCATTGCATGACATGGGTGCACCAACCTACATGCAGACAGTACACTCATACACATAAAATAAAAGAAAAATAATTTTAAAAGAAAAAATAAATAAATACATTGGTAACTAAAGCATATTTTCCTGGAAATAATTTTGAAGTTAACTCTTCAAATAGCCTCTCAACATTATTTTCCTCTTCACTAGCATGAGGCCAATAACAACCTACACAGAAGGGCAATGTGCCTGCCAACAACTGGAAGCTTGCTACCAGTAATCTTTATTTTTCATACTTGAAGATATGTGTTACTCTGGCCATTAAGGGAAGCTGTGCTCATTATAAAGTTCTTCAGCAATCATAGTATCTTTTTAAATTTTTGATATAAAGGTTTATCTTTGCATTAAAATGAAAACATATAAACCCCATAGTCTTATATTTTGGATAGTAAGGATATATCTTTGATGCATGCCATAGAATTTTCTAAGAAGTTCCAAACTCCCTGTGATTTTTGCACATCTCAGCCTCAGGGAATCTGGCTTAGAGTTGACAGTTTCTGTCATTAGAGCTGCTGAAAACTCAGGTGGTCACAATCTATATAGCCTGATGTTCTTCCCTACCCGGGAGATCAGCTCTGCCTCTTTGCTTACTTTATTTCTGATCTGGCAGAGGAACTATATTTAAAGCCCTTACTTCTGAGATGGTTCTGTATCAAGATCAGTTTGGCAATATACTTCCAGAAAGTTGGTGATATCAATGCAGGTTTACCAAGCCCGCAGCTATCTTAGCATCTGACGAAAAGGAATAAAACCAAAAATAGGAAGGAAAATGTTAGAAGCACAGAAAAAGAGTTTGATGTAGACTCTAATTTTAACTTTAAGACAACTGGCCCTACAGAAATGTGATTTGGACTGACTTGAGGTGTTACAAGCCATTAGCATGCCGTTCTCCTCCAGAAAGCTACGTTCCATCCACCCTCTGCCACTGCTGTCTTTGTCATACAATAGTGGGACCAAATAAGTATTTGTTATTTAATGAGTTAGAGCTTTATTTGATGTTCTACCATGGAGAGATTTCTTGACTCTCCATGGTAGAACATTAGACTGTTAGTGCGCCTCCATTTACTTCCCAGCTAATTTGCTTTACATTCGATGTCCACTGGCTTACCTTCACTGAGGAAGCTTCCAGACATCACAGCTAACTTTCAAGGAAGCATAGATTTCAGAATTGTTCTCCAGGATGAAATTTAAAATTAAAAATTTAAAAGCTAATAAACAATGGGCATTAATGTCACCATATAATTATTCCCAAAGAGAGTTAATGGACTCACTTCAAAGGGAAGGCGCACTGACATCAGCCATGCAAAGGTCAAGTGGAATATGTTTCCTATACCCAGCTTAGGACTTTTAATACTGTGTTGTCATTTGCTTCAAATCTGTCTAGAACTTTCTCTTTCAGCTTTTGTTTTTCTTGGACTTGTTCGTTGTCTTTGTTTTTATTTTAGGAAGAGATAGATCCTCTGCATTTTCTGTTTTTGTTATTGAAAATATTCTACCTATGAATTTTCATATTTCTTAGAAGAGAAACAATTTCTTCTCATACTTATATTTAAAGATATTCAAATCATCCACATGTTGATTCTTTCTCTTGCACATTGGTTTAATTCAAGAGTCTGAGGCCCTCCTTTTAATGGATTCTGTTTTTCAAATATATTTTTATAGAGAGTGCAGAAGTAGTAATTTTTCTCAGTGTATCAATATTTTTATTTTACCTGTGCTCTTAATCAATAATCTGACCAGGCATAGAATTCAATGTATAAAATAATTTTCCTTGAAAGTTTGAAGCCATGGAAACATTATTTCCAGCCTCTAGGGGTCTGATGAGAAAACTACTAGCAATCTGATTCTTATTTCTCATGGTTAATCTCTTTTTTGGGACATTTTCAATTCTTATTATTATCTTTGGGGTTTTAAATTTTATTTACACCCTTAAATTGTACATAACCCTTTTCAATTTGAATACATTTCCATGCTTAGCAAAATGTATTTTTCTCTTTATTGGAAATTTTTTTTTCTAAATTCGTTTTGGTCTATAGAATCCATCTCCTCTTCTCTTACATTAGAGTCTTAGTTTTTCATGTCTTCTCTTTATATGCAGTAGGCTACCTGGCCCTTCACATTAATCTTATGTACTTCTTATTTTCCATGGCTGCTGTACAAATGTACATACGAACACAGACTAATTTCTAACAGTTCCTCAGGAACTGTTCCTATTCTTTGTTCTCATTTAATAGATGCAAAAGTTCCTCAGGAAACCATCATAGTTTTAAAATTCTCTTCACTTTCTTAAATCAACTATTTCTTCCAGAAATATTCTGTTTATAAGTTTTCTCTTAGATATTTAATAATTCTTTATGGATCTGTTCACATTCATAGATAAAAGGAGCTTCATCAATGTGGGTAGTCAGAGAAGGTAATGTCTACCATGGATTTCTTCAGTAAACATCTTCCTTATATTAGCTTCCTAAGGCTGTTGTAGCAAAAATATCACAAACCAGCTGGATTAAATGGTAAAAATGTATCCCCTCATAGTTCATGACTCTAAGAGGCTAAAATTAATATATTAATAGGGTTGATTAATAGGGTCATAAAGAAGGAACTGCTCTCTGCCTTTTCTGGCTGGTCAGACAGACATCTCTTGGCTTACAGATCTCTGAATTTCTCTGTATACTTACCTGTTATCTTCTATTCATATCTATCTCTGTATCCAAATTTTCCATCTATATAAGGATACCTTCTGAATTAAGGCTCATTGCAGTCTATTCATTTTAACCTGATTATCTACAGAACTCATATTTTTTTTCCAAGTAAGGTTCTGTTCACGGGTACTGACAGGACTTCAAAATCCTTGGAGTAAGGGAGAGGTTACACAATCTAACCCATAACATCACTTGCTTGTAAATCAATGATGAATTTATTTTAGGCTCAAAATGAATTTCAAAGAAAGAAACTTGAACTTTACTAGGTCCCTTCATCTAAAACCAAAATGTCATGAACTGATTGGGATGTGTGTGGCTTTACCTGGATGAAAGTTCTTGTCCTTTTCTTTCAAGGAGCTGTTTCAGTCCTAGCTGCCTTTTGGAAGGCAGGTCTCTATGTTAAGGCTAACTGAAGTTCCTGGTCTGTATTTATAAGATGTAAGCTATGCCGGGCATGGTGGTACATGCCTTTAATCTCAGCACTCAGGAGGCAGAGGCAGGCAGATCTCTGTGAGTTCAAGGCCAGCCTGGTCTAGTCTACTAAGTGCTTTCTAGGACAGCTGGGACTACAGGGAAACCCTATCTCAAAAAGACCAAAAAAAAAAAAAGATGTAAGCTCATCCTACATCCCCAGGATATGGCTGGGGTCTTCTAACAAGAGGTTCCAGGGCAAGGTTGGGATAGTTGAGAATGAAAAAAAAAAAAAAAAAAAAAAAACTTCTGGGATAGACATAAGAAAGCACAAACATGACTTGCAATGTGATGAAGAGAAAGAAAGACAACAGAAGTCTAGCAATTTAAGGACCATGACAGGCTTATCTGGAAAACATAGGGAGCATCTTAAAATTCTAAAAAGAAATGATTGAGGCAAATTAAAGAGGGGCACTGCTATTTGAAACAAGTAACTAAACTTAGGGACACATGAATTTTTAAAAGCATTTGCTGAACATCTAATCATTATATCAGGGTTAAATTCAATTAGCACTGGAGGCATCTACCAAATCATAGAAGGTTTCATGAGGTGGCGCTGCTGTACAGAAGACATCTTGGGACCCTGGAAACACTGGACTTCAGAAACTGAGAATTCTTCCAAAAGATGATTTCCAGTTTCAAAGAACAAAGGGAGATGGGAGTTCGATGTGTGCAGATCCAACTGGTCACTGATCAGGAGATATCTGAACCATTCTAGCAGCTGTCCCCTAGCCCCTGACCTGAGTACCCTGGGTTCCAGGAGAACAAGCCACCTAGAGGGGAATGTACTGTGTGCTGATGCCTCACAGGCTTTCCTGTCCCTACACTAAGAGAGCTGTTACCCAAGCTGACCTTACTTAAGGGACTGTTTCCCTGTTTGAGTGGAGAAGACAGAGTCACCAAAAAGCCATTTAAGGTAATGCATAGAAGGACTTTCTGAATCTATGCTAAGGAGATTTTAGCATTTAAGCTACTCTGGGGGAAAAAAGTGTTCTGAGGACACTTCTGTGTAGGGGTACAGGGTCCTATTGTCTGGTCTGCCGAGGCTGCATTCTCTGTCCTTATTTGTCAGAACTCTGTCCAGGTCAATACTGTCTTGTGTTCTGAACAGGAGTTTAACACCCCGTCTTGTGTTGGAAGCATCTTTCCTGGTGCAGAATGTAGGCTCCAGCCACAGCATCAGGCTCTCAGCAGGAGCCAAATGCCTCCAGGACTAATGGCTCTTGCAAATCCCTACCACCCCAGAGAGGGTCATTGCATTTTAACTGCTGCGTCACCCTCCATGGCTGTCTGGGGGTAGATGAAGTGGCAGAGGAGGCGGATAGCCTCTAAAATCCACTGGAAGTCAGTGCATTCCATTATGTGCTCAGTGCTTCAAATGCAGTTTTAACCTTTGATGAAATTTGCAGTGTTGGGATTTTTTATGCTAGAGCAGACGCAGGAAATCGCAGGTGCAACTAATTTCGGCTTTGACTTACAATCACCGTAGGCCCCTTGAGTTTCCATTTCAAATTCTCTCTTTAGCTTGAGTGTGAAGTGTCAGAAGTCTATAGATTGTGTCTGTAATGTACATTAATGGGCAGTATTGATTTGGGGAAATTAATTACTAGAAAAACAGCTCTCAGGGTTTATCTTCTGTTTGGGAAGATAGGAGAGCCCTCTTGTGGCTATAATCCTGAAAATTCGTAGAAAGCCTCTGTCTTGTTGATGGTGGTAGTTCATTTGCTAACTTTTTGGCTTTAAAGTTTCACGTATATGAGCATCAGTGTAATGTACGGCATTTCTGGAACGGTTACAGACATGGTAGCAGGTGTGAGGTGTCAACTTTAAAATGACTGGAGGGGCTCGGCTCAGGGGTTGGATAAATCAGTAAAGTGTCTGCAGTGCAAGTAGGAGGATGTCAATTCTGACCCCCAACTGGGTGTGGTGATACGGGTCTGTAATCCCAGCACTGGGGAGTCAGGGGAGGCAGGACACGCAGGCAGATCACTGGAGCTCGTTGGCTAGCTACTCAAGCTAAACTGGTGAGCCCCAGGTTCAGTGGAGGATCGGGTGGAGAGCAACTAAGGAACAACTCAGCATGGATCTCTAGGACACACACACACACACACACACCACGGACTGCTGACTTTTTCTGCTTATCTCTAAGAAAAAGTATCAAATCATAGACATTTTAGGATATGTTGCAAAACAAGGGGAATTTCATACAGACCATGTCAATTGATCTTAATCACCTCCCCACTGAATTCATAGACTTTGTCACTTCTGTTAAGATCTAATGTTCCAAAAAAAAAAAA
>VZQC01011377.1:85607-175550 GCA_009823505.1 Rhizomys pruinosus | reverse complement strand
ATATATATATATATATATATATATATATATATATTATGTTATAAATATTCCTGCCGTTGGTTTATTAATTAAACAGATTTAAAGCAGTGTTTTGGAGCCTACTGCAGCTGAAAGGATCACACAGAGTGCCTATGTGGCATGCTGGGCTTCTGGAAGGAACCCTGCTAATTATCATGAGTAAGTGGATTTTGGAGAGAACCTGATTAGAGCTCCATGTTACTTCCAACATAATTTGGTTTCTCCTAGATTAGTCTGTAGATTGACACTGGCATCTAGTCACAAATGAATTATCCCCCTTGCCTGTGGTTCTTAGAACAGAGACAAATGTCAGAGATAAGAACTGAAGACAACAGAAATGGGAAAAGAGAAGAACCTCTTTTGGGTCGAGAGTGAACATGTGAAAGTTAAAGACAGTGCCTGCCCCATTTGCCTTCAATGCACAGGTTCAATTAGCACAAACAGCAGTCCTTCTCCTTGGTGGAGAGTGATGGAGAAGGCCATGGGATATAAGTAAGGCTGGCTGGCCAAGATGAGAGGTTATGCAAGCTTGGCTTTCTTCTTTGGGAACTACAGAAGTTTTCAAATTCTAGCATTATCTTTCTTGGTCTTCTGTTAAAAACAGAGCTTTTGTAATAGGCAAGATCTTCTAAGACGCTGCAATAAAAACTACAAAATGGAGGGGGGCTAGAGTGATGAGTGATGGCTCTGGCGTTAACAGCGTTGTCTGAGCTTGCAGAGGACCTGTGTTTGCTTCCAGGCACCCACATGGTAGTTAAGAACCATCTGTAACTCCAATTCCAGGGGATCCAATGTCCTCTTCTGGCCTCCATGGGCATTACATGACACGGGTGTACTTACATGTAGGCTATACACTCATGAACAAAAATAAAATAAAAATAATAAAATATTAAAAGGGATAATACAAGGTTTTTATCAGAAGGGTTCAAGCTCCATCTTCAATAAGCCCCTACTGACCAAAAGTTAGTTAATTTTAACATCAATAAGGACATTGGCTATACAAATATATCTAGATGCATGAGCTTATAATGATATAATGATATAACCTCACTACAGGGCTATAGTCATAAAGACAGCTTGGTACTGGTGCAAAAACAGGCCTATTGACCAATGGAAGAAAACTGAAGATCCAAACTTAAGCACATATAATTTCAGCCACCTCATATTTGACAACAGGGCCAAGAAGACACAATGGAGAAAAGACAGCATCTTCAGTAAGTGGTGTTGGCAAAACTGGATCACCACTTGTAGAAGAATAAAATTAACCCCCTACCTCTCACCCTGTACAAAAGTCAACTCCAGATGGATCAAAGACCTCAGTATGAAACCCAAAATTCTGAAGGTGATAGAAGAAAAAGTTGGCAGCAGCCTATAACACATAGGCGTGAGAAAAGACTTCCTAAATCAGACAGCAGCTGTGCAAGAAATAAGATAGACAATTGACAAATGGGACCTCATTAAACTCAAAAGCTTCTGTACATCAAAAGAAACAATCAAGAAAGTGAAGAGAAAACCCACAAAGTGGGAGGAAACCTTCACCACAGATACATCTGACAGAGCATTGACTTCCAGAATATATAAACTACTCAAAAAACAAAGAAGAAAGAAAACAAATCACCTACTCAAAGATGGAGCAGAGAACGGAACAGAAACTTCACAAGTGAGGAATTAAAGATGGCTGAGAAACATCTTAAAAAGTGTTTGAGGACATCACTAATAATTAAGGAAATGCAAATTAAAATCACTTTAAGATATCATCTCGGCCAGGGTATGGTGGTGCACACCTTTAATCCTAGCACTTGGGAGGCAGAGGGAGGCAGATCTTTGTGAGTTCAAGGCCAGTCTGGTCTACAGAATGAGTTCCAGGACAGCTGGGGCTACAGGGAAACCCTGTCTTGAAAAAAGACAAAATAAATAAATAAATAAATAAATAAATAAATAAATAAATAAATAAATATAAAGATATCACCACGCTCCAATAAGACTGGCTAGGATCAAGAAAACAAATGATACCAAGTGCTGGAGAGGTTGTGTGGAAAGGGGAACACTCATCCACTGCTGGTAGGAATGTAAACTCCTACAATCACTATGGAAAGCAGTATGGAGAACCCTCGGAAGACTCAAAATGAGCCTACCACCTAACCTAGTCATACCACTCCTGGGTATAGACCCACAAGACACATCTTACCATAGAGATACATGCACAGCCATGTTTATTGCCGCTCTTTTCACAATACCGAAGAGCTGGAACAAACCCATGTGCCCCTCAACCAAAGAGTGGATAGAGAAAATGTGGTACATCTACACAGTGGAGTTCTATGCAGCCAGTGGTAAAAAAAAAGATGACATCATGTGCTTTCCAGGTAAATGGATGGAGCTAGAAGACATCATGCTAAGTGGAGTAACACAGTCCCAGAAAAACAAAAGAAGACAAATGGTATCCCTCATCTGTGGATGCTAGCACCAATTACCTAATTGTATGGCAAACTGAGCGACATTAATGTGATCTGAAAACAACTGTGCTCTTATATCGTGAATCCATTAAAAAAATAAAAAAATTTTAAAAAATTTAAAAAGCCAAGAGTAACAACAAAAGCCCCCTTTTTAGGAACAAAGGAAACTTAGAAAACAAGGAAACAAAGTGAAAGAAACATTGACCATCTTCCTGTATGAACTACACTTCCAGACTCAAGGTAAAGATTTAATAAGGGGGAGCTACTTTTCAAGGAATTATTAAATCAAAGAAATGGGAAAAATAAGTCATAGACCTGCAATATCTCATTTGCAGCTACCTAAGCAAGCAACATGCATGACCACCAGCCTCCAGAGAAGACTTAACAGCACACGTTACATAAGTTCCCAGCTCAAAACCCTCAGTACTGGCTCCTTAAAAATGAAAGTCTATTATTTCATTACAATTCTTCCACAGTTTTTAAAAATACCAGAAGGCACATCCATATTCTGGCATTTCTGGCTTATTTTCATGAGTTCTTGTTTTTCCTTGGTTTTAAAGAGAAAATGAGCTAATATATATGTCCAAAGAACATAAAAAGAACAAAATGTGGATATTATGTTTTTCTTTAAACTCTTAACTAGGTAGGAACAAAATAAAGGGGAGTGTGGTAATCACAAACGATCTCAAGTTTCTTTGAAGTCAAACAGTGTTTTGGGTCCATTATACAGCGATGACCTAGCAGAGCACTTGACATGAATTACACAACCAACAAACAGACATATACCCAGCCTGTGTTTCAACAGACAGGCTCAGCCATTGCAAAAGCTGAAGGAGGAAAGCGAAGCTCCATCGCCATTATTCTTTGCTTTTTAACCTTGGGAAAATCCTTTCATGTTTCCAGATGCCACTTTCCTCCTGTGTAAACCTGGAAAAGAATGTTTCCTTTGCGGCCTCTCACATACTCACATGCCGAGGGAATGAAATAATAGAAAAGGAAAGTGTTTTGAAAGCTAAAAATTTTATACAAATAAAAATGCATGGGGCTGGAGAAATAGCTTGGTGGTTAAGAGTGCTGGCTGCTCTTGCAGAGGAACCTGCTTCAATTCCCAGCATATGACAGCTAACAAGCATCCGTAGCTCCAGTTCCAAGGCCAGGCATGGTGGCACACACCTTTAATCCTAGCAGTCAGGTAGCAGAGGCAGGCGAATCTTTGTGAGTTCAAGGTCAGCCTGGTCTACAGAGTGAGTTCCAGGACAGCTGGGGCTACAGGGAGACCCTGTCTCTAAGACACCAATAAAAAGAAAAAGCCAGGGGATCGAACACCATCTTCTGATCTCTATGGGCATTTTAGAACATGAGTCTATTTACATATATTCATGCAATATACTCATACACACAAAAATAAAAAAATAAAAATATATTTTAAAAATGCACTCTAGATTTAAGATTTAATTAATAACTTGTTCAATGTTTACAATTTCCTTGTGTTTTACTACTTTATGTGGCTCTGATATTTGTAGAGAAAGAGAGGACTTGAAATGTAGTGTCTACATGAGTTGGTCTTTTATTTTCATTTTTTTAAATATAGTTTTTTTCTATATGTATGTGTGTTTTGTATGCACGTATATGTATACCACATGCATTCAGTTCACACAGAGGCCAGAAGAGGGCACTGGGTCTTCTGGAACTGGAGCTGGGAGCCACCATGCAGGTGCTAGAAAACTGAACTTTTAGATATTAGCTATTACTGGGCCTTTTGCAATTCATTATTTAATCTCTAATTCCTACAATCCTATGAAGAAACCATTTATACTTAGTCATGTAATCAAGCTTTCAAAGATCCCGCAAGCCTATCAAGTCACCCTGGAAAGCATGCTCCAATGGGAAAACATCATTCTGTATGGAAAACTACTTCCATCCCACTGCATCTCAAATGAAGTTCCCCACATGCATGAAAGGATGGTCTAACACTGTCTGAATGAGATGAGTTTGACCTGCACTTTCCTTGAATTTTCTCTTTCTAAATAACAGACTTGCAATAGTCAACTTCAGGACCCCGCCAGTGTCTTCAAATACTATTGCAAATCTTTACAGCATTTTGTGGAGAGAGGGGGGCTGGGAGGACACAGAGCCCTACATTAAGGGAAAAAAGCTGGTCCAAGAATCCTTTATTGTTGTACCATTACTGCAGCTTTTGGCTTCTGCATTCCTTGGGAGCCTTAAAAAGTAATGCAACTGCAGCAACCTCATTGTCTCTAATACCTTTTCCTCCCATGTAAGTCATGAAGCAGTGTGTGGTGCACTGAGCCAGGTAAATCATTTCATGGCTTCCGTGCTAGGATTAGACAGAAGTTCTCTACCTCTTCTGCCCTGTCCTCCTACTGGGCTGCCTGACTTTCATCTTCTGTTGTCTAGCCACAAGTAAACACAAATCCTCCCCTGAAGTGTCCATGCTACTTCTAGAGCTTTGAGTTCCACAAAGTCTGGAGTCCTGAGCCATTAGGTCACAGACTGCATCTCCGAGGCATCCTTTGACAACATGATATAAGAGCCTGTCAAAATCAGCCCCACTTTGTGAAATCCCAGACATTGTCAGAGAGCCTATGTAACACAACGGATTGTTTTGATGACTGAATTGGTCCATTCCTGGACACAGTTTGTACTCAGTAAACACTAACATTTATGACTAGTGATGGATTTTCATTTCACATGGAACTTTCCACATTTCCAATCAGCTTTCTCTCTAGTCACAGTTTAGGAAGTGGTACTCTTTCTTTGAGGGCTGAGAAGGGGTGAAATCAGGTTGGAGCTCTCAGTAATCTTGCTTCACATTCTAAAATGATCACCCAGTCCTGCTAGCAGAATGTAGAAAACTCCTAAAATAGAAGAATCCTTTATGTAAGAATGTGGCAAAATCTAGACAGAAATGATTTTTTTTATCCTGCGATGTTTTAGGAAAATCTGCATCAAAGCTGTCAGATGTGGATCTAAATATTGGAACATGTGCCTGGCTCTTACATATCCTGATTCATTTCTTTTCCTTTCCAAATTGGCCAGCGCTAAAGAACCACAAAATAGACACCTCATCGTTCCTATCGTGTGTAATTCTCACATTCCCTAAAAGCAGAGCCTGAGAAATTAGCTAAGAAGAGAGCTTGGCTGAACACGAAGGCCTGATAACACAATCTCAGTGTACTATCTGCTGTTCGGCTTTGCCCGGCTGGGATTAGAGGTGCTAGGGAGACTGAATGGGGCCTTATCTCACTCCAGGGCGGCTCCGAGGCTCCAGGTGGATACCCGCATGCATAAACCACAGCTTTGCTGAGCGCCTTGAGACATCCTCGTGCCCAAATCCCAGGGACGCAGCGTAAAGCAGGGAGCCTCTGAACCAAGTAATCACGAAGTCTTTGAATAATGCATGAGAGTAGGACCCTCCTCCGCACATCTGAAACTGTATGGGGAGGAACTGTGCTCGGCAAGATAGCAAAAACAAGTTCCTGTAACATGCACTCCCTGAAATTTATGCTTGAGGCAGCCGCTTGGGGTACAGTGAACGCAAATGTGACAACCACCGGAAAATCATGGCATTTTAGTGAGTCGGAGGCACACAGGTTCCCTGTCAATATAAGCAACCGACGTGACAAGATTTAAAATTTCACCTTGGATAAAGCCAACCTCTTCCTCTAGGGATAAAGGAGTTGGCTGATGAAATGACCCCTATCATCCAAGAAACTTTTTTTTCTTGCTTCTGTTTGGTTAGTTTAGCATCCCGTGGCTTCCTATAATTAAAGTTAGCAGATACCTAGACACTGCAAGCAACTGCATCTCCAGGGGCTGATTCTTTGGGAACCAACATGGAGCAGAAGGGGTTGGGGACTAAAGTCTCTCTAATCCAACTGTCAGCTTTAACACAGGGACAACCCTGAAGAGTGGGATGGAAGCCCACACATATTTAGTTTCTGATTTGATGTCCCAGCTGTTCATTGTGTGAAAAATCTTTCTGGAAAAATGTTACCACCTCATGTCATGAATCCCCATCTGACTGTCCTGAAACTTCCCTGGAAGCCTTCTGTTCCCTATAGGGCACTGTCCTGTTACAACAAAGAGAGAACAGAACCTGTGTCTTAGCTTCCCCTTAGCTTCTAGTGGCCATGTGTCCTGGAACCCAAGGATACCAGGTCTTATGGGAGGACCCCTGTGCTCCTACCCTCTGGTCAGTTAAATGGTGGAAACTACACGTAAGGCATTTTGACAGTGTAATGAGAGCAGCACTCTTGACTGGGAAATTCTACTCCTGGAAATTTACTGTCTGCATAAGTATTTGTGACTTAGGAAGTTGGACACATTCTTGTTTATAATATGTCAGCCCTCAAAATACGGCCAGGTATGCAAAATGAGGTGATTAATCAGGTTTATAATAGACCATAACTGCAATGTTATGGTTTTAAGGAAGAATGTTGTACTCTTATGGAAGAATAGCAAATAAAATAGAAAGACAATTCACTCTGTAGAATGAAGCTGACAACACAGGTTAAATGAGAAAAATAGGGGTATGTTTGTGTTTGTGTGTGAGAAAGAGAGAGAGAGGGAGAGGGAGAGAATGGGTTATATGAATTAAGTGATTATGGATCATTTTAATTGTCTTAATTTTTTTTTGGTCTTTTTGAGACAGGGTCTCCCTGTAGCTCTGGCTGTCCTGGAACTCACTTTGTAGACCAGGCTGGCCTCGAACTCACAGAGATCCACTTGCCTCTACCTCCCAGGTTTGTGCACCCGTGTCGTGCCATGCCGCGGAGGTCAGAAGAGGGTGTCGGATTCCCCTGGAACTGGAGTTCTCCTGGAATTGGAGTTACAGACAGTTCTCGGCCGCCATGTGGATGCTGGGGATCGAACCTGGGTCCTCTGTAAGAGCGGTCGGCGCTCCGCTAGGCCATCTCTCCAGCCCTAATTGTCTTAATTTTTATTGGCTCACATGTTCCATGCTGTTTTGCTATTGTGACAGTCTATGGTACCTCTTAGTAGGAAAAACAATTGATGTCTTAAAATAAAACAGAAACAGCAATAGGAACTAAATCCCAAAGATCCATGCTTCCAAGACAGGATTGACAAATAGAAGTGATAGTTGCTGAGATTCCCTCCTCTGGAACTCTGTCAGCATCCCTCTCACCTCTCAGTTACCATGTGAAAAGAGTGGAGACTGCTGAACATTAACATAACAATGCCTTAGCAAAGGAGTCTGGCTATTTTGGAAGTCACCATGAGGGAAAACGTGATAGCAAGCTGGTGTGCTGAATTGTGACCCAAACCATAACTTCCGTGAGAAGCAAGCCAGAAACATGCTGTATCTCCATTTTCTCTCCCAAGGCTGGAGATCCCTGGAACTAATCACCGTGACACATTCTATTGTCGGCCTCCTAAAGTTCTTTATTATACTTAGCAATCACGGTTTCTATTTTCCCCTTTGCTTAGAACATCATTCTTGTATTCCTTAATTTGTTTTCAAGGCTTACATAAAAGCCCCTTTCATTACTGTGTCAAAGGGCGGTCTGATTATGAAGTGCTCACTCTCCTGAGTCCCCCTGTCAGATTCAGTAGAGCACAGATAATACACCACAGAGATAAAGAATGGCCTCCCATAATGCACATGTGACACTAAAGAGAGGAGAGGAATTAATTTCATTCTGCACATGTGGAAAATGACTCGCACATGCGGCACAGCAGGCAGAGAGAACTAAGACCACTCGTTCAAAAGCATACATCAACTTATGTTGAGATTGGACCCATCACCCATGCCTACCCCACCATGAAAACCAATGATCTTCTGCCTCCAAGTTCATCCTTTACCAAAGCTCAGTGTTCTTCCTATTACATTTAGCTTTGATGAAAATTGATTACAAAATGAACACTCATTTCAAAGTCTATGGGGCAAGAGAACTTGTGAGAAATTTCTTATTCCTTACATATTTCACAGGATCCAGGAATCCTTGAAATAGTACCTGATAATATTTATACATTGATTCATTGCACAAATATTCACTGATGGGGCATCCCTTGATCCTTAGATTATGTAGTGTTTATTCCAGGAGAAGAGGTGAGGCAAGGTTCTAATGAATCCTGTTCAGATAAAAACATATTCACTGGTTGCCAAAAAAGGTAGTAGAGAGGAAAGTTCAAATTTGGTTGGGAAGACAAGGAAAGAAGTCCTTGTCCTAGCAAACAAATGACAAAATGTGTGAACCCCCAGGAGACTTGGTGGGGGGGGGGTTGTGGGAGGTTACCAAGGGAGAAGCAGGTATGAAGGTGATTAACACTGACTGAAAAATTATGTATGAAACACATAAAAAGTCCATTAAATCATAATAAAATATTTTTAAAAGACAAGGAAAAAAATAGTGACTATTTTTTCTTTTTTTTTTTTTTTTTTTTTTTTTTTTTTTTTTTTTTGACAGGGTTTTTTTTTTTTTTTTTTTTTTGACCAGGTGGGCCTTGAACTCACAGAAATCTACCTGCTTCTGCCTCCTGAGTGCTGGGATTAAAGGTGTGCACCACCATGCCTGGCTTACAGGGGGTTCTTAGCCACCATGCAGGTGCTGGGAATCACCATATAGGTGCTGGAAAAGCAGTCATTGCTCTTAACAGATGAACCATCTCTACAGCCCCAATAGTAACTATTTTCTAATCACCCCAGGTAAAGTGGTTATAATATATAAATCCTCTTTATTCTGCCATGCTGATGTTTTAGTTCTGCCTCTTCTCGATCTCAGTATTGGGTGAGAAATATTAGATGGAAGGGAAGGAAAGGAGATACATACAGAGAAAGCTGCCTGTAAGGAAAGAAGACAAGCAGTGTCAGGTTCTTAAATGTGTCCCCAGGTCTTCATCCCCCTCACAGATCTGGTCTTGCTGGTCTCTCACCATAATCACAGAATGTCTCGACCTGCTTCAATATTTTTTTAATATTATTGCTAAATGAGTCTTCCAAGTCAAGTCTTACCTGGTTTTAGCAGTTTACAGTTGCATTCAGAGCCCCGGGCACTTGGTAATAACATTCTGGGATTGCTTAACCCTCTGTCATCCATTCGTGTATAAAGTAAACATTCATGGTGTACAGAATATGGTCTACAGTCAAAGCACAGAGCATTCTCAAATACCCATTGTCCACTTCTTATACCTGTAGCCTAATAATGAATACCCTTTCCTATCCCAGCATACCTACACCACCAATACTTGAGGGTATTTTTAAAAATTCTCCACATTTCTTTACACATAACAGACTGTCAATAAGCATTTGAGAAGCAGTTGAGACAAAAGGCAATGATTTTAATATTAATAAAAATCTAAATTATTACTAATTAGCTGTTATATGTGAAATACTCAGCATTTGCCCTTAGTCTGTGTTGACTGTCTCTCTATCATCAACCAACACAATCAAATGAGAAATAATATTAGAAGTTACTAAAACATTTATCCCATGACTTAAAATTAATGCAAATATTTTCTAGGCGGAAAAGAAATGCATAGTTATCAGAGGCAACATTAAACATAGTTATCCAAATACATTTATCTCATGCAATCATCATTTTCTTTTACCTAGAATAATTTCTTGAACATCTCCTTTAAGCTGGACATTATGTTTATTTATGTGCTGTGAGACCTGAGGTATAATGCCCACTTCTCAGAAAGGAACTCAAAATCTTAGAGCTAATGTTTTTAGGACAAGAGCAAGATGTTAACAGTGGTTCTAAACTAGCCATTGAAAAGAGTACATTCCATTCCTTCATAATTTCAATAAACAGTATTGACCTGTATGATAACAATCAGTTAAAGTAATTACTGAGCTGACAACAGCATCCTTTTCCTCAACTGTGTGAGCAGACACAGCTTTGCCATAATTACCCTGTGGCCACGAGAATGCCAATTCTAAAGAGCTCACTTTGCTTTAGGCTTTCTTAAGTGAATTCACCCAAGTTTCAATGAATAAGGTGACAAGTGGGAGATCTGTGGACAGGATGCTGTCACCAAGACAAATAAAGTTATCAATCTTAGGAATGGTTTTGGTCCAAGGAGATTGGAAGACCCATCCCTGCACTTGGTAGTTTACCATTTCTCTCACTTTATCAAAATCATTAGGTACCCAAGATCTCTATGGAGGAAATGTCCTATTAATTCCAGTGACCACCCAGGGCCTAGACACGGTGCTTATGTGAGGTAGAGAAGGCACAAGTAATGTTTAGTTTACTCATTTATCTGGAAAGTCTTTGGATTATATAAGGGACACACACACACACACACACACACACACACACACACACAGAGTAATCTGTTTAGGTCAAGGTGATTGAGTTAAAGGGAACAGGAAGTTCCCTTTGGTAAGATTCCTCTGCATCTTGGCCACCACAGGCCTTGAGTGTTGGCTGCCCTTCCTCTCTTTTCTTTATCATTTAAGATAGTTTTTCTCTTCCATTTTACTATTAAGTGGGGATAGAAATATAACATGGCAGTTAAGACCACTGGTTGCTCTTGCAGAGGACCAGGGTTCAGTTCCCAGCACCCACATGGCAGGTAACAACCATCTGTAACTTTAGTTCCAGGAGAATTCAACACCTTCTTCTGACCTCCAGGGGCACTACAAGACACAGATGCACTTACTACACACATGCAGGCAATACATTCACACACATAACAATTAAAATAATAAAATAAAGTTGCGTATTTCAAAAGAACTAAATAATTTACTTTTATTACAGACTGAGTTGACAGATGTGACAGCAGAAGAAAATTAGTTGCCCTTGTTTTGAAGTGGGGAGATATTAGATTTCTGTCAGTAGAACAAAATGCCTAAGATAATCATCTTCAAAAGAAGAAAGGTTTATTTTGGCTCAAGGTTTCAGAACCCAGGATTGATTAGCCCTGTTCTTTGGGGGCCTGGGGAAATGTTGATAGCCTGGTAGGGGGCATGTGGTAGAACACTATTACCTCCTGGTATACAAGAAGTGAAAGAGAGAAACAGGAAGGGCTCGGGTCCCAGTAACCAAGCCAAGGACAAATTCCCAGTGGTCTAACTTTCTCTCACTGGGACCCAGCTCTTAAAGATTTCAAAACCTTCCAGAACACTCTGCTAAGAAACAGGCTGTGGACTCACTGGTCCTGGAGGAAGGGGATGTGATTATCCCAGATCACAACCACAGCAGGAAGGGACAACTGCTATAGAGCTATGTTTGGTCAGCAATTCAAGTTGCTATGTGGCCCAGACAGAGACATCATTTCACTGAGTTTTACAGTTTTCTGTATGAAAAAGAGGCAAATAAAAGAAAAAAAAAATACAGATGAGAAAAAAAAACATTTAAATTAGTTTTTTTCCTCCTAAAGTAGTTACATGTCCTAAACCAATTCCTAAATGCTGTTAGCCACAGGAATCCTAAAATCTAAAATGACGCAATTTTTACATTTAGCATTGCAAATGTTCTATTGTGTACTTCTGTGTTTTGATGTCATATTTAATTTTACTTACAGCTGACCCTCTTGGGTAATGAAACTCAAGGTATCCAGGACTTATTTTACTCATATAAACATCTCTAGGCATTAGTAAATGCAATGAAATTGAAGAAAGTTTAGTTTGAATAGAAGATCATGTTAAATTTATGCTGGGATCATGTGGATATCTGCTTATGCAAAGTTCCCAGAAATTCTATGCTTAGTTTTTCAAGCGAGACAAAATCTTCTTTATGAATCCAAAGGATTATGCTTAAGCCTTTATGTCACTAAACTTTGGGCTCTTATCTCTGTATACCTCCTACCCTTATAGTTACTTTTAAATATGTCTCATGTAAACTTTGTGTCCTGTAAATAAATTTTAGTCTTATTGATTATCATTGGCTTTTTTACCTGTTATTTACATTTTATTTATTAATTTTATTTTTATTTTATGTGTATGAGTGTATTGCTGACATGTATGTAAGTATATCCTTGTCATGCACTGCCAGAGGTGGTCAGAGGAGGGCATTGTACCCCCTGAAACTAGAGTTATAGACAATCGTTAGCTGCCATGTGGGTGCTGAGAATATGAACTTGGGTCCTCTGCAAAACCAGGTAAAAGACCTGTTATTTTTGTATATTTTCTGTTTGGGACAATTAACAAGAAAGTTAAAAATAGTCCATTTGCAGTCTAATTTGATCCAAATTAAACATCTTTCTAATTTAAATTCTGTTCCCCTGGCATTTTTGGCAAATGCAATCCCCTGAGTTACATCCTAATCATTGCTGTATTTATATATTTATTATGCATTTGTTTGTGGAATAAAAAATCAATCTTCGCTGTAGAATTGAAATGTGAACTATCACCACATTAGGTGTAAAGCAAGGGCAATCAATACCCACTCTGAGTTAAACTTTATCAACAGCAGCTCCTCGAGAGTCCAAAGCTCTGTTGGTCACTTTCTGCTTCCCCGGATGACCTTTTAGGGAATCTTCTTCTATTGGAATCATTTTCTCCCACAGGAAAAGACAACAATGTAATATAAAAATGGTGATGGGCAAGGGACAAAGGCTCAGGCTGGCGTGCCCTTGGCAGTTGGAATAAATTCTTCCATTGGGCTTAAAGGGAAGTGAGTTCTGTTAAAGATTTTGGAAATCCCTTTAGCACCTTTCAAAACTGGTTTACCTACTGGTGAGGATCTGCACTGAAAATAGCAGAATACAGAATAAGGAATAATTTTAAATAAAATACTACATTGATTTTTTTTTTGAAAAATAAAAACCATTGATCACTAAACTGTTTTTCCATTGTTCTAATTAAATACATGGTATTTCATCTCCCCAGTTTATCTTGTCCATGTAGAACCAGTGCTAGATTGGGTCCTATGGAATATGAAGTCTTCCTTGTCATTATATAATGACAAAGAAACCGTTCTTTTGAACTAAGCCAGAACTCATACATGTAAGATAATGAATTAAAAAAAAAACTTTGCATAAGTGGTAAAAGAGTAAGGAAACTACTTGAGTAAAGTATCACCATTAAATTGAATATAGGCCTCCCATAATTTATTCTTTTCTCACACACTTCTTTTTTGGGAATTACTAATGTCTGCTGGTTTAGCTGCTGTCTCACTTCCTACTGTTATTTCAATTGGCACTTGGCTGTTAAACACACAACATGTGACTTAGTCTTTTAAAGCAATGATAAGATCCCCTTACCAAAAGTAATTTTTGGAGTGACAATGCACCTCACTATGGCTTAGAACCTTCCCTGGGGGTGGCGGGGAATAGCCTATTAGTTAGAGGTGGAGATGAGATTTATAATAAAAAAAAAATATGTCAGAGTGATTTCCTATTCTGTGTTTAAAACAGAGTCAGACTTCTCCATTTATTTCTAAGTGAATAATATGTACAGCTATTTGAGCAGAGATAATGTGACAAAAACAAGGTGATGCAGTGATAACCAAGTCATACTCAACATCTGTCATCTGTCCATCATCTATGTATCTATCATCTATCATCTATTTATCTTCTATCAACCATCATCTCTCTATAATCTATATATTTTCTATCATGTATCAACCATCACCTCTCTATAATCTATATATTTTCTATCATATATCTGTCTTCTGTCATCTATCAACCTATGCCTGTTTGTCAAATGGGTATTTACAAAGAGCATATACTAAGGTGCATCAAGCTCTATGACTGTGCCTCTTCCCCATGGGTGCCATGCCAAGAGGAAGCCGCACAGACTGCTCAGTTCTGCTTCTCCAGAGTACACAGACCACTTTGTGACCACCACTTGGCAGCATTTGAGGCATTTATAGAGGTGTCAGGCCTGTCTGCCTGAGAGTCTTTTTGCAACATTTGAGAACTACATTTGTGTCCCCAGAGGAACTGTGGGTTAATGTGCTTAACCTTGTATGTCTAGAATAGGCCTGCAGAAATGAAACAAGGACCGAGCTGATGTTGACTTGGGATCAAGCTGGCTTCTGTGGAGGGATGAGGAGAATAGTAGGGTTTCAGGACCACAAGACAGCCCAGAAGCCTTGCCTACAACCTGCACTCTTGCAGGGCTTGATGGTGCCTTCTAGACAAATGGGCCTCCCTTCTCTGCTGAACACTGTGGGTGTCAAGAGTGGGATTGGCAGCTCATCCTTGATACTCTTTAAATCATAACCAGAATAGTGGTATCACAAGAAAAGGTGAAAGAAAGTTGAGTTCGGTCTTGTCATTTCTGGTCCATGCCTTAGACAAATACTCCTCTGTGTGTGTTTCTCTCTATAACAGTGGCGTGTATGCTGTGGAAGATTTCTGTAAAGGTCAATAAAACAGTAGATGGGTCGTACAGTTTTCAACTTTGGATGTTTACTATAAGTGTAACACATGTAGTATTAGTATCTTATTTTATCCTGTATTAATTATTGAAGGAAGAAGAAAAACCATTCCTCCCAGCCACTCCTCTCCATAGTCAAGTGGGGAGAACCCCCCACACACACACACACACACTTGGTCCTTGGTGTCAGGATGAGACTCTAAGCACATAGACTTTGTCAGTGCAATCCCAGGCCAACGATCTTCCTTGGGCAGTTGATAGATGCATGCATCCATTCAACATTGCTTTAAACATCAGAGATTCAGAATAGCAGTGTTAAGAGTTGACAACTACTGACCTTCTGCCTCTAATCTCTTCCAGGAATTTCTACTACATCACAATGTTGAGGGACCCAGTGTCACGTTACCTGAGCGAGTGGAAGCATGTCCAAAGAGGAGCCACATGGAAAACCTCTCTCCATATGTGCGATGGAAGAAGTCCCACTCCAGATGAGCTGCCTACTTGCTATCCTGGGGATGACTGGTCTGGGGTCAGCTTGTGGGAGTTCATGGATTGCAGCTACAATCTGGCCAATAACCGCCAGGTGCGTATGCTGGCGGACCTCAGCCTGGTGGGCTGCTACAACTTGACTTTCATGAATGAGAGCGAGAGGAACACCATCCTGCTGCAGAGCGCTAAGAACAACCTGAAGAACATGGCTTTCTTTGGACTCACGGAATTCCAGAGGAAGACACAGTTTCTCTTTGAGAGGACATTCAACCTCAAATTCATCTCCCCCTTTACACAGTTCAACATCACACGGGCTTCCAATGTGGAGATCAATGAGGGCGCCCGGCAGCGTATCGAGGAGCTGAACTTCCTGGACATGCAGCTCTATGAATATGCTAAAGATCTCTTCCAGCAGCGCTATCACCACACCAAACAGCTAGAGCATGAGAGGGACCGCCAAAAGCGGCGTGAGGAGAAGAGGCTGCAGCGGGAGCACAGGGGACATCGGTGGCCCAAAGAGGACGGAGCCACAGAGGGGACTGTCACTGAAGACTACAACAGCCAGGTGGTGAGATGGTGACCCGCTGCCCACTCCTCTTTGATGAGGAGCAGATGAGCAGGCATCTTGACCTTGTGATGGATTCGCTTGGAGAAGTTTGGCCATGCTGAGGACGTCTGGCTGCGTGGCTTGATTTGGACATCTGCTTTCTCTTCGTCTTCATTTTGAGTCCAGCCAGAGATTTTCCATCTTGCTTTTCTTTTCCTTGACATTTTCTGATCAGTGATACTAAGTGGAATAGGAACGAATCCAACAGACCATTTTAGATGGTCAGGAGAGGCAGCAAAACAGAGACAGTTTGTGGGATCTTTGCAGTGTCCATTAGTGACAGTTTGGGTACCTGGAACCCACAGAGGCATGCAAGAAAAGCCAAACTATGGCTTGGATACCCAGTTGAATCCAGCCTGTTTCGCCCAATAGAAACATTGGTCTGTTTAATAGAAAGAGAAAGGAACCCTTCTACCCTAGATAAGGTATTATCCCAGCTCTCACCTGCTGTTGAATTTTGAAACTGGTCAAATGAGGTTTAAATCATGAGTAACATGATTTGTTTCTGCAGTTATTTAAAAACAAAATTACCGTAGTCTTGACCATAGCTAGAGACCCTATCCTACAGACTCCAACATCAGTGCCCTAAGCTTTTTGTCCACCCCATCTTTTAGGGAAGAGAATGGACACAGGACAGGGTTGGTGGTGGCCCTGATAAATGAACATTGGTGGGACATTTAGGGAAAAGTATTTTGTAATAATTAAGGAGAATACATTTTACCAGTGCAATCTTTATCTTCTATATGAAGAATGAGTGAAAAATTAGAACAGAGAAAAGGAAGAAGCGGGAGGAAAACATTATTTCTACCACTGGAAAACAGCTATGGCAACTTAGTTGTTAAAAGAATATGTCAGACATTTCTCTTTGTGGACTAGTCACTTTCTCTGTCAGGTTTGAAATTCAGCTACCATGAAAGTAAAGATGTTTTCAGAGAACTTGGCTTAAAGACAAGGAGCAGAGCTAATGCATATGTAAAACACATTTTAGGTCAGTAAATGAATGATAGCTGATTGGGGCCAGGCAATAAATACAAAGCAGCATCCATTGGAAGATGATATCAGGGATTCATATGGATGCTGTTCCCTATATCTCAACTCTCTCTAACCCGATGACATCTCACATCATCATCACTTGTTCTTAGATGGTGGCTGCGGCTAGGGAATCAGGCTACAGGTTATGAAACTGGATCCAAAATGTACTCCATTGTCCAAGGCTCCTTTTTTCCCCCTTTCCTCATCACAACTACAATCACACAAAAGTTATTGGCCTATATGGAAAGAAATAAGAAGGAGGGGTAGAAAGCCTTTGCCTCCTATCCAGTTGGAAGATCAGAGTAGGTAGAAAGTCTCACCACAGACCGATAAGGAGCTGAAAGCAAACGGAATGAGACCTCTAAATCAGATTGGAAAGCCTATTTCATTGATGTCCAACATGTTTGATGTTTACGCCAGCTTTAAATAAGCCACTTCTCAGCCTTCAGAATGTTCTCAATAGAGTTGAGAGGCCATCAATGCTCAATGTTTATGGAGTGCCTTCTGTAGAGCAGAGCCCAGCAACTCCTGTAAAAGCCATTGGAGAAGAGGCTTGAATACGTCTCTCACGGTTGTACTATAGGGGATGACATCGTTGGGTAGTCTCGTTATGCCATGACTTGAGAGAAACCCTTGGCACATCTTAAATATATTCTATACATGATGTGGCTATTGCTAGTCTTCACTATGTAGTGAGAAAAGGAAGCCTTTAAATGGTATGAGGCTTCCCAGTGTATTCTTTTTTTTTTATTAATTTTTTTTATTTATTTTTGTATGTGTATGAATGTACTGTCTACATGCAAGTTTGTGCACCCGTGTCGTGCAATGCCGCGGAGGTCAGAAGAGGGTCTCGGATTCCCCTGGAACTGGAGTTCTCCTGGAATTGGAGTTTCAGACGGTTTTTGGCCGCCATGTGGGTGCTGGGGATCGAACCCGGGTCCTCCGTAAGAGCGGTCGGCACTCTTAACCGCTAGGCCATCTCTCCAGCCCCCCCAGTGTATTCTAAGGTAGACCTGGCTACCTTAGAAAGCACAAAGTCCTTTCCTACTCACTCCTGTCCACGTAGGGTAAATTTTCCTTCCAGTCAGGCAAGAAGCTAGAAATTACTGCCCTGAAGTATTTGCCCCTTTATCCATAGAGTTGATGTGCATGGAGTAGCAGCACTATGCATACAGCGACCCAGAGCCCTGCTTTCTGAGGGTAAGGCCTCTCCTCATCACAGGCCTATAAGTGAGCTGACAGAGTGAGGACTTGCTCATTTGGCCACTGTACTATTTGAGCTACACACATAAAGTGAATTAAAAGGGGCCAAGTAAATACAGCTTGTCAGTTGGTGAAGGTGAGGACTCATCAAATATTCACATCCCTCTTTCTGAGGATTTGTTCCCGTGGCATGGAGAGAAGGATGGCGGCAGTAGGCCTGCGCAAACAACTCTTTTTCTCTCTTCCCATCCTGTCCTTAAGATCTAATGTATTTCCTAGAATAGAAACCTGAAATTTGTGCCTGCCTGCCGCTGTGATACACATGTCCACATGTACACACACACACACACACACACACAGAGCCCAGTGTTTTTCATGTAGAAAATCAAAGCAAGCTAGAAAGCATCAGATTGTTTCCTTTAAACTCACTTTACATTTCTGGCAGGGAATCCGTGCATAGCTGGGACTTGGAGGCAGCCAGAGCAAACTTCACACTATTTCTCTGGCACCTTAGGGTTTATATCAAAAGGCTTTCTGCTGTCTCAATGCTGAGGGATGTGCATAGGAGAAACCATCTCTGTGTTGGCCCTAGGCCAGTGCTGAGTGAATTAGAAAGATTGACATGGGCTTCATCTCTCTTTTCGTTCCATTTGGAAGCAGCATACTTGTCGTATCCCTGGGGTCCTGTGTTGACAGAAATAGAGAGGGGCGTGTAGGGTGTTCTCTGAAAGTTGACTGCACAGCTATATGCTGGTTGGTGATGAGGAAAAGGATGCCAGTGGAAGGCACGGGAAGCTAAGGGGGCAGGGGAAGTCTTCAGCTTCCCTTTGCTTCAGGGGCCCCAAATCAAATCAGCTCCAGCTACATTCATGTCCAAAGCCCAAGAGAGGAAAAAGCAGTCCTCTGGTTCTCAGGCAGAGATCCTCTCTCTTCTCTAGGCAGCAGCAGTGTGTGGACGGGGCAATATGTGTGCTATGTATGTGTTCACCTTTTGTTAAGGACTAAGATACACATATTTTGTCTCCTTCCAATTTCCTGGCAGCCTACTCTTGATAACTGGAAAATATAAATGATAACCTTACCAATCGATGTTGACAACAATTAAGGAAAATTATGTGTTATGAAAATACAAAAATGTGTTTGTTCTTGTCCAGAGGAAGTAAACTTGTCATCAATAGCTAAATTTAATCAAAGGTTTGAAATACAAACATTCATTTGGTTAGACCATTAAAGTCATACTTTCCAAAGTCTGAATGGAGAGAGTACTGATAATCTCTTACAATCTCATTTTAGAGCACAGGACCCTTCACCTTCTGCCTCATGGTGGCTGCCACAACTCCTGCCTTCTTATTTTCACCTCAGATAGTAGTGAGGAAGTAGAGAGAAATTCCACATACCCCTTCCAGTCACATCTCATCTCATCAGCTAGAGCTTATCAATTAGCCAGAAAATACCTTTATTATTCACTCCCAGGTGACTACTTAAGTGCGGGGGGGGGGGAACGACAGCTCTTTTGTTAAAGAAACAATGGAAACTTAATACTGATTAGAAGTTATTAGTCCCTGACAAAAAGAAATTGAAAAAACGTTTCAAGAACTTTTCAGTGTTATTTATTACCTCATCAGTTTCACAAAGGATAATATCACGATTTACCACTCTCTACAGCATTTAATGCTTCTCAAAACATTTTTATGTATAACACCTCGTTTGGCCTGCCTTATATCCTTATATACAATGGCGTTTCTGTTCTCTTTTACATTTTATCACTTGGAATGGGGATTCAGAGATGCTGAAGATTTTCCCCAAACTCCCATTCATTAGCAAGAAAGTTGCTCAAAGCCCCGGTCTTTCAGCTTCCTGGTTTTCCCCATTACTGTATGCAGCTCAGCATCACTATTGGAATTGGGAATTGCAAGAATATGAAATCTAAATCTTTATTGATTTCTGTCTTCCTTCAACGTGTTATGGAGCTGCAGTGAGCTAGAAAATGCCAAGGACTGGTCCAGTTGACTCTCAATGTGCCCCCCAGCAAAGAAGCCTCTTACTAGAAGGAAATACTCAGTGTTACAAAGGCAACTGAAAAATATGTGAATCCAGGAGAGACACCTCTAACTAGATTTCTACCCTATTCCAAACAATTCAAGATGGAGACTGGGGGAATAGGCTCACACCACCATAGGGATGCTTAGTATTCAAGATATTTAGAATCATTTGCTGCCTGTTAGGCAAGCTTAAGGGGCGATCAATAAGACCCCAGCTCACAAAATGCCTCCCTTCATCTACTTCTTCCTCAGGTTCCTGGTATCTTATCAGCAGCAGCATATTGCTTTAATTCTTGTGTATTTTATTTGGTATTAAATAATTTCCTTTGCTCATTGCTGGAGAGAGGACATGCTTTAAGTTGTCATAAGTAATTTCACCAAATTTATCTGATTCCTTCCCAGCCTTGTCAGCTGGGTAAGAAGACAATCCTGTAAATTGTAACCCAGCAGAGATGGAGGACTGGGGACAGAGCAGCTATAGAAAAGGCTCAACGAGCCAGATATCCCAGAGAGAGAAAGACGATGACCAAAATATATGCCAGGCAGTACTGAAATGCAGAAAGATGGTGAGGATGCAGCTTCTGTCCTTAAGACCAAGAACAGCCTGAGAACATGTCAACAACTTTCTTCCAGCCATTTTAAAGGATAGGCCAGGGATAAGATCCTTGAGGCAGGATCAGAGGCTTAGAGTGGCTTATGGGCTGACTGAGGTAGAACTGTATCAAAGAGAAAGACGGGTTGGACTTAGGCAGGAATATTCAGATCTCATAGCTGTGACTCTAGATTTCCCTTCCTGTTGTTCTCGTGCCTCTGTTGCTCACCAGAACATCACCTGAAAACACCCAGGCTCAGTAGCAGAGCTGGCTGGGGCCGGTGATGCTCCCCAGCTCGTGTCATCTGCAAAGCATGAAGAAAACCACCTGTGGACACTTTCAGCTTCCCTGCGTACCCTGTTCTATCTCTGCCACACACAACTCTGTTCACAACATATTCACCAAGACCCATCTGGACGATTTCCATGAAACTAAATGAGGCCTGAGCCAATAGGAGTAGAGTGAGTGTTGTGTTTTTGGTAACCTCTCAGTGGGAGACCATCGGAACTATCTTCACAGCACATTGACAGAACTGACACTCTTGTAGAGGTGCTGCAAAGGATTCTCCAGACTGATCTAGCGATGAACACCACCAATGTTTGCAGACCCCTGAACTTCTAAGTAAGTGCTGGTGGCAACCTAATGGAGTACCAGAACCCTGACTCTGGGAACAGCGGCAGGTTGGTGTTTCTAGAACCTGTTTTCTCCACTGTCTATGGGAAAGACTGCAACTGTTGACCTTCAAAACACTGAGGGGGATCTGTGTGAGATCCATGTTCTGACTCACTGTGGGAACTCATAACGAGCCAGAAGTCAAGGCTTAAAATCCTCAGTTCCAGCTGGGGAAATAGCATTATGATTAGCAGAGTTCATGTGACTAAGTTATGGTCAAACATCTTCCATTTATTTGTCATGTTTGGTTTTAATCATGTGACCATCTTTTTTTTTTTTATCTCCCAGAATTCCTTTCTGGATTTTGCTTGCATTGTGGATTTTTTTTAATGTATCAAATCAATGTTAGAAAGAAGAATCTGAATCCTTATCTGGTGACCCGTTTTAGATGTAAAGCTAGTTACTCAGTAGATAGTAAATTATTTCACCTAAGAGATATTTCCTTTTGTTTCCGTGTAATAATATGTATGAACTTGGTTATTAGGAGACTGTATTGTGATCTTATCAAACTTTATTGCTATTTGAAAAAAATAGTTTGTAGAACTGAGGATTTCCATTGGTGTGAAGCACAATTTAATGAATAAGTTAACATATTAAACTGTTGTGATGTAAAGAATAATTGTTTTTCACTGTGTCTTTGTCAAGACCTTGCTACAAAAGGAGAACATTTAGTTAAATACTTTAAGGGATTTGTGGAAATCAAATCCACAGGATAGTTTAGTCAAATTCTGGAAATCCATTCTTTGAATTGTTGGATGTGAAACTTTAAGAGCCATGAAAGAAAAAAAAAAAAATATATATATATATATATATATATGTAATATGGATTGAAACAATTTAGAGTCAAGGAGGATTTCACAGGCTCTCAGATATATTAGTTTCTAAAACAGATTCTTGGTTCCTCTCCCCCCCTCTCCACCCACCTCAGCACCTTAAAATCAGCTGCCAAATATAGAATTCCACCTGGAGATGATGAGATATGAGGTAAAACTTGACAAAGACTGGCTAGAGAGAGCAGGATTGGAGAAAAGAACCTGGAAATCCCATTCAAGAGTAAGAGAGGAAAAGAAAATGAAGGAAGATAGGACAACTCAAAAGAAAACGACATACAATAATGAATATTAACATAGGTCTCTCCAGTCATTCCAGCTATGGTTGACTGAGATTATTAAAAAAATACCTAGTTCTTGGACCAGAGAGTTGGCTCAGTGGTTAGGAGCACTCACTGGTTTCTGCTGTAGAGGGCCTGGGTCCAATTCTCAGCAGTGACATGGCAGCTAACGACTGATTATAACTCCAGTTCCAGGGGAATCTGACACCTTCTGATCTCCCTGGGCATTGCACATATGGGTGCACTTACATACATGCAGGAAGTGTGCTCATACACCTAAAATAAAAATAATAAATAAAATATTAAAAATAATTAGTTCTTATCATTTATAAGCATAAATGGACAAATTCTAGTATATGAAATTCCGTTTATTTACAAAATCCTTGAACAATGAATTTATCATTTTCTTATTGTTCCATGGAAGTGGAAGTTGTAGATTCCTGCCTTGACAATGGGTGATAATTTTTTTAGTCATAGGAAATTGTGGTTTGAACAAGTCCTCCTATAGTGGAAATAGTATGAAAGGGGAATTTGACTTTCAACATCTGAAGTAGCCATAGGCTAGGCTCCAGAAGACAATGGAAATTAAACCGCATGGTATGAATGTACACACACATGTATGCACACAGAGGCTTATACAGAGGTATAAACACAGATATACATATGGATATACAACCAGATGTACAGAGCCACTGATGGACATGGAGAAAGATAGGGAGAGAGAGAGAGAGAGAGAGAGAGAGAGAGAGAGAGAGAGAGAGAGAGAGAGAGAGTCAGAGGCTTTTACCTTCCAAGAATATCATAAAAAGGAAATCCTAGGAATCCTGTTTCTGTTCTTCCCCTATTCACCTTGAAAATGCATTGGGCTCCCATGCCCCTCTCCTTATCTGAGAAGCTATGATCCAACATTCATGCTACATTTCATTCTTATCATGGATCTTAAAAGTCTCAGCCTATAATTACTTTTTCTTCATTATGAAGTATTTTTCACATATTTAGGTTGCTGTTGTTGGTGCTGTTGTTGAGACAGAGTCTTGCTATGTAGCCTAGGCTGCTGTTGAACCCTTGGCTGTCCTCCTGCCTTAGCCTCCCAAGGACTGGGATTATAAGGATGCACCACAACACTTGGCTTGCCCTTTCATTTCAATGAAGCATATCAAGATGGTCAGCATCATCACTTGCTCTTTGGGGACATTATAAGGTTACTTGATTACTTGAGCCCAGGACTATAACCACTAGTGAGCCCCTCAAATTTGTGGTAACTTGATACCACCACAGGGGTCTGATAACTGAGGTGCCTACTATGATGTAAACATAACTGAATACAAATGCTTAGTACTGCTTAGTACGTTAGTGAGGTGGTGCAACTTTGGATGTCTGTGAGAGGGCTTCTGAAGGAGATTACTGAGAGGATACCCACCCTAACTGTGAATAATAATGCATAAAGGAGAAATACACCTGAGCATCCTCTGAACACGCTTACCTGCTACTGACTCCACTCAGATGTGAGCAAGTAGCCTTACCCTGGCTGCAGGGATGATGCCCAGCAGCCTCACACACCAGATGCCAAACCTTCCCTGCCATGATGGACACTACCTTCAAGCCATGAGCTTTTCTCCTTTAAGTTGCTCTTTGTCAGGTGCTTGGCCGCAGCAATAACTATACAGCCACTAGGTGACTAATAGGCAGATGGCACATGTAACATGAATGTACTGGACAAGATGATTCATATCCAAACAAACATATGGCAGGTGCAAGATTTCCTTACACTGCACAGAATGGCATACAATAGTAAATCTAATGAATCAATTATACCTGGAATTTTCCATTCAATATTTTTGTTAATTAAATTTGTTCTTTGTTAATTTCATGCATTTACATAATGCATGCTAATTAATCTCACCTGTACACTCTCTTCTCTCCTTCCTTCTTCTATCAAACTCCCTATAAGTCTCTGTCCCACATTTCTGTCTTTTATCTTTTGATATGTGTTGTGACCTATGGAATTTAGCCAGGAATATCTATGTGACCAGGGGTTTGGATCTGTTTACTGAAATCTGAGGGGCTCACTAGTGGGAACAAAACTGGAGACAATGGCTGCCTCTCCCACAAATATATCAGTAGCCAATAGTTCAGCTGGAAAATGTAGAGCCTCGTGAATACCTCCCCAATCCTTGGTTGACTGCTGACAATACAGCCCCAATACAGGCCACCTCCACCCTGTGAATCATGATTTCAGTGGCCGTATCATGCCCAGAAGATTGCATTTTGCCTCCTTTCTTCCTGCTGTGGAGCCCGTGGATACTTTTTTTACCCCTCTTCTACAGTGTCCACTGGGCATCAGAAGAGGTGGTGTAAATGTCTTGGGTTTTTTTTTTTTGGCAAACATTTTATTATATTTTATGTATTATTTTATTTCGAGACAGGGTCTCCCTATAGCCCCAACTGGCCTGGAACTCACTCTGTAGACCAGGCTGGCCTTGAACTCACAGAGATCTGCCTGCCTCTGCCTCCTGATTGCTAGGATTAAATGTGTGTGTGCCACCACGCCCATCTTAAAGAGGGTTCTTAGCTGCCACATGGGTGCTGGGAATCGAACCTGGGTCCTCTGCAAGAGCAGTTGGCACTCTTAACCACTGAGCCATCTCTCCAGCCCCAAATGTCCTGTTTAGGGTTCAGTACTCAGTCGTCACTTACTCTCAACACCTTGAATAACAATGAGTCTCTCCATTCACAGTCATTCACTGCACAGAGAAGTAGCATTTGTCCATGGGTACAAAGGAGTAGTTAGAAGGCAACGTGCGTGGTGGCTCACACCTTTAATCCTAGCACTTGGGAGTCAGAGGCAGGTGGATCTTTGTGAGTTGGAGGCCAACCAGGTCTACAGAGTGAGTTCCAGGACAGCTGGGAATACAGGGAGACCCTGTCTCAAAAAGACCAAAAAAAAAAGATTTATATTTGTTAGGTCTAAGATACCTTGTCAAGTGAGATGATATTCAAGTAATTATATAATTAACAAATGTTACCAGACAGCCAAGCTTATCAGTAAGTTAGACACTGCTAATTGTTCAGGTCTTAAATATCTCCCCAAAGATCAAGGGTTAAATACATGTAGTAAAACTTTTAGGAGATAGTAATGCCTAACAGAAGGAAATTATGTCATTGTAGACATGCTGTGATGGTGGGAGGGAGGATGATACCACAGAATATTTGGCTGAAGCAGATTTTTGTCACCTAGAACTGAACTACTAAAATGCATTAAGTATGCCTCAAAACTTGTTATTTCAGGTAGAGTTAACTAATTCCTTTCCATGGACTCTTGGGACCACTTCCAGGCCTATTACAAATCTTTTTCCGGATAGGAACTTAAGATGTTCCCATCTGGTTTCTTAATGATCTATCTCTAAATTAATCTNATTGTGTGTGTGTGTGTGTATATGTGTGTGTGTGTGTGTGTGTGTGTTAAAACATGATATCCAGCATTTTGGGAAGATCCAGTTTGAATTAGGGGCTAGTTCTCAGCTAGCATCCCTCAGGGTACAATGTGGAAGTCATGGGATTCTTCTGACCCCGCCCCAACAGGGAGCAACTCATGGCCTAGGCACTTGATGCTAGGTGGGGCAGCAGCATACAAGGTCCCAAGACTGGGGTCTGTGATTGGCTCTGAAAGATGGAGTCATTTTGCTTATATAAAAAGTGACTCATAGGATGCAATAAATCGAATTCTCCATTACCATCATCACAGAATTGCCATTATTTTGCAGGTACACAGGCCGAAACAGGCCTGGATTTCGAGTGTCCCTGACTAGTGGATGGGATGGGGATCTATCAGATCGCCAACCTGGTTAAGTTAGCATGGGGTTGGATGGAGACTAATCAGGTCACCAACCTGTGGAGTGGATTGTGAGTGGATGTGGGCTGAAGAATGGCCATCAGCCATCAGCCTGAAATTCCTGTCCAGAGACCAGCAGTTTTTGAGCAGGTGAGATAGCATAGCCAGACTAGAACCATTCCGCTTCCCAGGCTAATGACCTAGTTTTGCAGTATATCTCAGGACAGGTTACAAAAGTAACCAACTGACCTCTGCATCGAGGGGTCATTTCCCCATAGCGACTGCAGGTGGCCACTGCACCCCTTCCCTTAGCATAACTGTGCTGTACCTGCTCATAGCAAGAGAAGCTTCCAACACAGCATTGCTGCATAATACTGCTCCTAAAATTCATGATTATTAAACAAAAATCCTAATGCCAGGTGAGTGATGCCTTAGGAGTTATTTATCAGGAAGATTCCAGAAGCCCCCCCCCAAACAATACAGGTTCTTTGCATTCCTCTTGGTTGTTCATTAGAACCAGAGACATGATGTTATTGATGAAGACTGCATTTAATTTTGTTTTTGTTCTTTTTTACAACAGGTTCTCCCTGTTAGCCCAAACTGGCTTGGAAATTACTATGTGGACCAGACTGGCCCCAATCTCACAGAGACCTGCCTGTCTTTGCCTTTTGAGTGGTGGACTAAAGGTGTGTGCCGCCACACTTGGCTCTCCATATATTTTTAATATTTTATTTGCTTTTTATTTTATATGTATAAGTGCATTGATTGATGTAAGTAGGTTCACCAATGTCGTGCAATGCTCATGGAGGTCAGAAGAGGGCATCCGATCCCCTGGAATTGGCATTATTTACAGTTGTTAGCCACCATGTGGGTGCTAGGAATGAAACCCAGGTCCTCTGCCAGAGCAGCCAGTACTCTTACCAATGACCCATCTCTCCAGTCCCTCCATTTAGTATTTCTGAGTGCCACCAACCATGAGTAATTAAAACTGTGGAACATGAAACAGTGTTAGAAAGAACTTATTATAGTGCCAAAAATAAAATTGAAAAGATGTTGAATCTACTGAAAGTCTATTGTCAGTAAAATGCTCTTTAATCCCACAGACCAGATTTTATACCAAATGTACATTTGCAAATTAATCACACGAAATAATCCAATGTAATTTATTTTATAAACAATGCTAATTTTATGATGATCTTAAATAATTTGGAAATTTCAAGGTATTTAGAATCCATATATGAGGGTGTCTAACTCTAAGATTGTTTCGATCTATTTTCTTCCAGATTTTTATGCAGTAGCAATTAAAGTAAAAATTTAAATATGTGTTTTAGAAAATTGGAATATAATTCATGCAGTAGAAATGCATACATTAACATCTTAACCATGCTAAAAAAACATAATTTTAATAGATGCATGTAATTTTACCATTCTCATATCTTTGAGTAATTGTCAGTTCCAATTTTCCATGAATATAAATTATACTGAAAAGAACATATTTATACATATATAACATCAATATGTTTTATTCTTCCTAAGTAGCCCAAGCTGGCCTGGAAATCACTGTGTAGCATAAGCTGGCTTCACACTCCCTGCAATCCTCCTGCCTCAGACTCCCAACTGCTACAATTATAGACATTCACCACCATGCCCAGCTTATTTGTTTTCCTAAACTTTCTGGAGAGAAGTCAGTGGACTATTTGGTCACATCTTCCTCCATACTTTAAAAATGGTCTTCCCTAAAATAAAGGAAATTATGTCTCACATTAGAGTTACCCATCAGGTGCAGGATTGACATATTCATTTCCCAACATCCTGGGAGCCCTGGCTCTTAGCTGAGGGGTTTCTAGGATGTTAAAACTCTGTCTTCAGGCAGAGAAACACTTCCCTGCAAGATCATCCCAATGTGGTGAGTTAGGGCACAGTAATGATGCTTCTGTGGACACAGAATCCAGGTCTTTTGATTAGGAACATCCCCCAAAGGTCATCTTAGCCTTAAAATATCTGAGACATTGTAGGAATAAAACTTTGTGTGGCTCAAGGCAAGGACCTGTAAAACCTGTCCCAAGGAACCTTTGAGAGGACATTCAGTTGTCTCTGTGGGTTATCTATAGTTCTGTAAGTTTGGGATACTGCAGTGTTTTTCCTGCTTCACCTATCTCTGCAAACTTCCAGAACCAGATGGCCCCTTCCCTTGAGGTATTGAGCAAAATGTCACACCTCTAGTTTACTGGTTGCACAAACAGGAGCTCTGCAGCTCCCCAATAGGAGCCAAGGTGGCTTGCCCTTCCCTTCCACCTGCCCCTCACTTCCTTGCCCAGAGCACAGTAGCCTTTAGTATATAAACACATTGCTGGCATGAATAAAGCTGAGTCTATCTCCTGGACTTTCTCTGGGTCCGTGTCTTTCTTTTCCTGTCAGGTAACTTTCCTCCCTTCTTGCCAGAAGCTCAGCTTAGGAACTGTTAGCCTGCTGGCAGGAAGCATCTCTGAAGCCTGCAGTCTTGTAGAACTGCCAGCCTGGTTCTAGGAGGGAAGAATATCATGTGGATTGTGGCCATGCATGATTAAAGGACCAACAGATGATAGAAACAACTGACAAGACATTCAGTTGTGGACTGCATTGAAAGCACCCCACTCCCCTTCCTAGCTATGCCTCTTCCTGCCTCCAGGATTCCCAGGCAGGTGCTTCCCATGAGGCCCCCCCACCTTGGTCCACCTCTGCTCTTCAGTACTCTAGCCAGGCTCTATAGCCTCTACCTGCATGTTTTCTTTGTCCCAGAACCTCAAGATTGGGCTCCCTTTCTTCAGGGCTCAGGTTTGTTTTGACAAGTTATTTGCACATATTTTATATATTACTTTTACTTGTTTATGGCTCATAGAAGAATGGGTTAGCTTTCTAGGTCAACTCACCAGCAAAGTGCCTGCTCTTTATTTTAACCACTCCTTTGAGTCTGGATTTCTATTGCTTTTTCATTATCTGGAATTTCATCACATTCTGTCCATTTGCAGGCTCTAGATATTTTTTCCTATTTAACTTTCTCTCTGCTCCTGGCATTGAAGACTTTTCATCTCTTTCATAAAACATCCTTTTCATATTCATTCCTTTTAATATTTTCCTTTTACTACTTATGTTTATTTCTGTTCACTTATACACTAATTTTCTGCTTCATTTTAGTTTTAAATCATTTTCACATTAAAAAATTCAAGTACATCAGGTACCCTGACCACATTCGATCCACTGTACCCTCTCCCTCTCCTATCCATCCCTCCCAACTCCCATTGGTTCCACTCTTTGTCTCAAATACTCATGTTATATATTTGTGTGAGTGTGTGTATGAGTGTGTGTGTGTGTGTGTGTGTGTGTTCCACGTATGAGAGAAAAATGTGCTATTTGTTGTTCTGAGTCTGAAGTACTTTCATGATTTACAATTCCATTTGGTGTCCTGCAAATGAAATCACTTCATTCTTGTTTATGTCTGTATAAAACTGTGCTCTTTATCCATTCATCTGTTCATAGACACCAGAGCTGATCCCCGTAGCTTGGTTATTGTGAACAGTGCTGGATGAGCAGCAGCAGATGAGAAGGCAGATATCTCTGTGGTGTGCTGTCTTGGATTCCTTCAGGTAGATTCCCAGGACTGGTGTAGACAAGATTATCTGGTAGGTTTATTTTCAGTTTTATGAGCACACTCTATGCTGATTTCCATAGTGGCACCATCATTATCTCTTATATTTACGACTGTCATTTTCAACTTAATATTAATTCTTGTCTGGTTTTTTTTTTTACATTTTATTTTAAATATCAATGTTATCTATATCTTTGTGATAACTAATTTTGTACATTTGTTTTAACACTTCATCTTTATATTTACTTTCTACCAAAGCTTACCCCAATTTTTATTGTTGATTATAGACATCCCTTTCTTTATTTTGAAGCAAATTAATTTTACTTTGTTGTATAGGACTGTCCTCTGGGAGACAGGCACCATCTTCCTGGCCTCAGCTGCTCCTACTAGCTTGCCCAAGGTCATCACAGCTGACCTGTTGACTGTTTCTACCCTTCTCCTGCATGTGGAGGGTGAGGGGAAGGTCTTGGGACCCTTGACTGAAAGTTCAGCCACACCTCCCAACCCTCGATTGGCTCTAATTGCACATGGCCTGGGGGAGGGCATAGAGTAAGTAGGGCTGGGAAGCTGGAGGAGGGTGACTCATGCCATTGTGTGTGGCCTTAGGGAGTAAGCAAACCCTCACACATTGCTCTGTAAGTAAGTCCATTAAACTCATTGGGTTTCCAGAGCGCATTTTGGTGGACTTATATTCTGCGTGTCTTTGGGACCAAGGGAGAAGGGGTGGGCATTGTTTACATCCCCCCCCAGAAGGATTTTTAGCAACATAATTTATTCATTTTAGCCCAGTGTATTGTGTTCAAATAATTCTGCCAGCACAAGCATTAATTTTTAAGCTATATTATGATTCCTTTGGAGTTTTGTATGTGAGTAAATTCTTGTAAAATCTTCACAGATGCCTGAAAGGATGTATACTGTCATAGACTCATTAAATTATACATAGTCACCCTATATACACATATATACGTAAAGTTATAAGGTATAAAACAGTGTATTATATATCTCTATTGGAACATTTAAATTCTATGTACATATATGATATGTTTATTTTTATGTGTGTCTATAGAAATGTACCTTGTCAGGGACAATGTGTACAGAAATCTCTCCATTGTGATTGTGGTTCTGCCAATTCGTAATAATTTTTTAACAGTATTCTTTTTTAATTTTATTTATTTTTTATGTGTATAAATGTATTGTCTGCATGTAGGTTTGTGCACCCATGTTGTGCAATGCCGCAGAGGTCAGAAGAGGATGTCGGATTCCCCTGAAACTGGAGTGCTCCTGGAATTGGAGTTACAGACAATTCTCAGCCGCCATGTGGGTATGGGGATTGAACCCAGGTCCTCTGCAAGAGCAGTCAGCTCTCTTAACCACTAGGCCATCTCTCTAGCCCCAATTTTTAATAATTTTTAGCTTCATGTTTTGATAATTTGTTAGTGTGTATGACTTCTATGCCCTTCAGTGATGAGAATATCATTCTCAGTATAAAATGGTGGTTTTGTATCCTTTAACAGCTTTTTGCTTTAAATTCTTCTCTTGTTTTATTGCTATTATTATTATTATGCAGTATTTGCAATCAAATAAGAACATTGTCAATACTAGACCCGTGTTCTGCCATTGAGGAATACCGCATCTATCATTTAGTATTATTTTAACTATTTCATAATATATAATGAACACATGGCTTAATTTTTCTTTCACATAGTCTGAATCTTTGTCTTGTTGAAAATTATTATAATTTTCATTGTAATTATTGGTAATTATAATAATTTCTAGATTATTGGCTTTTCTACGTTTTTTCTATTTATTCTTCTGGTTTATTTTTTCTCGTGATAGGCTATGATTTCTTTGGAATCAGTGTTACAAATCCAACATATCTGTTTGACTTTCATATGATTTGAAGAAGTTCACATGTATTTCCCTCTTCATACTTCCAATTGTTTATCTGGAATCATAGTTCGGGATTATAAATACTTCAACTTTGGTCTCATTTTATTGTTGTCGAAGCTGTATCTATAATAACATGCTATATCTCTCTACTTAGTTCCATATCTGTATCAAAAAGCAGTAGGATAGTAAATATTCAGCATTTGAAATCTGTCATCCTAAGCTGGAAATACTGAGTTACTTTAAAATTCAAAGTCCTCACAGTTCTGGGTAATGCTTGTGTGCGTTGGATCATTTAAATTATTCAAAGAGTTGTTGCATGTGAAATAAGAAGACGTGAAGATAAAGGGGAAATTAGAACCTCACAAATTAGTGTTTGAAAGCTGTGGAGACAGCTTGCTTTCAGGGTGTCATCGGTTCCTGTGAATAATGTTTGTTCATTGAAGGAAAAATAATAAAGGGATGAAAATTTTATCAGAACTACAGAAATGCAACTGTTTTCAAGTTTAATCCATGACTAGCTAAAATCATCATAGCGTTGACAATGAAAAGAAGAAACCTTATGTAATAGAACCATAATATTTTTCTTAATTGAAGAATATGATTTTAAATGATTTCTGAGTAATATCCTTGGTAATTTTAACATCAAGGAAACAATGAATGTAGAAAAGTCTTTTCTGAGCAGAAGAGATAGTGACTTCACAAATCTATGGTGCTCACTTTATCTAGGGCACTGCCAGGTCTTAATGCCTTCCCCTGCTTGTCTTTGTACCTACAGGTGTTAGACAACAAGAAGTCATTAAATCCTTGCAAATCAGGGCATCACTCTCAGGAGGCCTTCCAGGAAGCCTGCCAGTTAAATTTGAAGCAGAAGCACATACAGTTCTGCTCCTCTACAAAGCCACTGCTAATGGTTATCTTTTGCCTATGCAGCTGTGAGTCACAGCCTGTGATCCCTTACCACCCCACACAACTCTCCACCTGAAGGAAGAAGCAGAGCACAAGTATTAGTTCGGTCTCTGCTGAAGAGCCGCAAGCACCTTCTAATATCTTCATTTTCTTCATTAACACAGACAACCATTCTTAAGTGAAATTGAAACATGTTAAAAGATGCACCTTTCTGGGGCTGGAGAGATGGCCTAGCGGTTAAGAGCACCGACTGCTCTTACAGAGGACCCGGGTTCGATCCCCAGCACCCACATGGCGGCCGAGAGCCGTCTGAAACTCCAATTCCAGGAGAACTCCAGCTCCAGGGGAATCCGAGACCCTCTTCTGACCTCCGCGGCGTTGCACGACACGGGTGCACAGACTTGCATGCAGGCAGTACATTCATACACATACAGAAATAAATAAAATTAATAAAAAAAAATTTTAAAAGCAATGCACCTTTCTAAACTTTTATTTGTTTATTCCCGATTCTATAATATAAGAGCACAGTTGTTTTCAGATCACATTAACATTGCTCGGCTTACCATACAATTAGGTAATTGGTGCTAGCATCCACAGATGTGGGATACCATTCGTCATTTGTTTTTCACTCAGCATGATATCTTCTAGCTCCATCCATTTACCTGCAAAGTTCATGATGTCATCTTTCTTTACTGCTGCATAGAACTCCATTGTGTAGATGTACCCCGTTTTCTCTATCCACTTGTCAGTTGAGGGGCACTTGGGTTGGTTCCAGCTCTTTGCTATTGTGAAGAGAGCTACAATAAACATGGCTGTGCATGTATCTCTGCGGTAGGATGATTCTCGTGGGTACATGCCCAGGAGTGGTATGGCTGGGTCAGGTGGCAAGTTCATTCCAAGTTTTCCAAGGGTTCTCCACACTGCTTTCCATTCACCACTTGTAGAAGAATGAAATTAAACCCCTACCCTCACCTGTACAAAAGTCAACTCCAATGGATCAAAGAAACTCAGCGTGAACCCAAACTCTGAAGGCAAGAGAAGAAAAAGTTGGCAGCAGATACAAGACATGGGCATAGAAAAGACTTCCTAAATCAGACAGCAGCTGTGCAAGAATTAAGGTGGACAATTGACAAATGGGACCTCATTAAACTCAAAAGCTTCTGTACATCAAAAGAAACAATCAAGGAAGTGAAGAGAAAACCCACAAAGTGAGAGGAAACCTTCACCACTGATACATCTGACAAAGTATTGATTTCCAGAATATATAAACTACTCAAAAAAAAAAGAAGAAAGAAAACAAATGACCCACTCAAAAGATGGAGCAAAGAGCTGAACAGAGACTTCACAAGTGAGGAATTACAGATGGCTGAGAAATATCTTAAAAAGTGTTCAACATTGCTAATAATTAAGGAAATGCAAATTAAAACCACTTTAAGATATCATCTCACTCCAATAAGACTGGCTAGGATCAAGAAAACAAATGATACCAAGTGCTGGAGAGGTTGTGGGGAAAGGGGAACACTCATCCACTGCTGGTGGGAATGTAAGATGCATCTTTTAACATGGTGCTCCATACCATGGCATTATTGATTACTAATTTTCTAAGGTGTCATTGAATGAGGAGGAGGGTTATAAAATGCTGACTTCTGGGTATGACGTGGCTGTGGCACACATGAACACCCAGGAGCAGTGGTTAACTGTAGATGACCTAGACAACATCAAGGCACACATGAACGCCCAGGAGCTGTGGTTAACTGTAGATAACCTGGACAACATCAAGGGGGTTAAAAACCCCAACATCCAGAAGGTAGAGGTTCCTGAAGCTCCACCCCCAGCTAAGGAGCTACTGGCAGCTGGTTTCTGCAGGGAGGGGAAGAATCACTTTTCTTTGGGAATGTTGCCACTGGTAGGTAGGTTCCCTATGCCCAGGGGATGACCCCATATGGAGGTACATATGGGCGTTGATAATTGGACTTGGGTTAAAGAATAATTAATTAATTTTAAAAATATGACATTTAATATGGAAGGGAGATGTGATGGCAGGATCCGGGGTGAAGTTGGAAAAGGGATCTAGGTGGTAGATGTGACCAAGATACATTATGTACATGAATGGAAGTTTCAAAGAAAAGCTAAGAGGATCTTTTCTCTTTTCTCCTTCAAACCTTTCTCCATCCTTAGTTGTAATTGTACCCATTCTTTATGTATCTCTATTTGCTTTCTTTGCAGTTCTCTAAGTAGAAAAAAAGTCACTGGAGTTAAGTATTCATTAATTTTCAGTAGTCTTCAAGAGCAAGCTACTACTGCTCCATGTTAATGTCTATGAACATCTTTTTCATCTTCTAAATCTATGGCTCACAATGATCCCAATATAAGGCTTTTTATTACCCCCTTCTTTTGTTGCTTTTAAGAAGAGTTTCCTTTCCCTTCTAAAACCATTTATTAAGCATTTTCTATGAACTAAGCACGATACTAGATTCAAATGCTGGAAGAATGGATTTGTTTGGGCAAAACCACTCATGTTTTCAGTAAATTCATGGGCTGGGACCTGGAAAAGTCTACTGTCTTGATCCCTTGGACAACCTCACAGATTCTCTCCACCCTCCCCAGCACATGAGCCTACCTCCATATACCCTCTTTCTTGTCCTATATTATATACAACATTGCTCCATGTTCAGGCCCTTTTAGCCTTGATGGTCTTCCTTCCTCCGATGCTATGGGTGTAGACCATCTTGACCCCATACTAGCATAGATAGCATCCTGGCACCCAGCTCATGCTCAAGCCTGGGTTGCTAATTGCCCATGATTGAAGATCAGGGACATCCTTGCTGTCTTTAATTCTATACAAAAACTGAGACTCCTTAAAGTAAGGGATAACTTCTGATTATCTGCCACTCTTCCTTATCACTGAGACTGATACACAGTAGAGAGGTGATATATATTTGATAAATTAATTAGTCGGTAAAAGTATCAATGAGAAAAATGAACCTATCGCATCTACTTTGACAAGTTAAACAAACCTTATAGAATGAACAAGGTTCCACTTTCTGGTTGATCCTAGGTATACAATCCTTTCTAACTCCCCATATGTGAATTAATGAATACCTTCATCTAAATGTCTTCCAACAAAGTTTATCCAAAGGAAGAAGTAAGTTTTATGGTCTCTTAGCATTTAAGAAGAATCTCTCCTCTCATTTATAGTCTCTTTACTCTAAACACTTATAAGTTACAAACTCATAGGATCACCCCAAAGAGTGACCCCCAACAACTCTACCCACTCTGGTGTCACTGCCTCCAATGTTCATCTCCTGTTATCCATGCTAGAATCATCATCCTCCATGTTGACTTTCATCCTGTCTTACCCTGTTTCCCACTGGGAGTTTTTAATACCTATTTTAATCATCACAGAATTACCAGAAAGCTTCTTTTCTCTAATGAGAAATTATCAAAGATTGGAAATAATAATGATGATATTAAAAATAATTGCCTAATAGCTGTATATATTAATATTGGATTAAATTTGAAGTCAGTTTTATTTGAAATATAAAGCCCAGTTCTAGGAAACAATCATTGTTCGCCCAACTTCCAAAATCTTTCCTCTCAGCCCAACTTAACCCTTCTAAAGCTGTTGTTGGGGCTGGAGAGAAGGCTCACTGTTTAAAAGTACTGGCTGTTCTTGCAGAAGACCTGGGTTCTAATTCTAGCATCTATGTGGTGCCTAACAACCATATGTAACCCCAGTTCCAGGGGATCTGACACTGTCTTCTTTCTTCCATGGGTACTGCATGGCACGAGTGCACTAATACACATTTAGGCAATACACTCATACACATAAAATAAAAATTAGTTTTTAAAAATCTTATCATGTCTTTTCCTAGTTTAGCCTCGGTAATTGACTGCTGACCTTATTTAAGATCAAGTAAACACTTTCCTATGTAGGACTAGCCTCTATCTTGTTCCTTGTTAAATCTGTACTATATCTAGTTATATCAAATGGTTGGAGAATCATTCCAATGACCTAGGAAAAATTGCCCAGGTGGTTTGTTGGATAGGCTAGGATGGATTAAGAGGATAGGAAGTTAAAAGATACCAGAGACCTTGGCAACCCTCAGAGTAAGGGCCTTCTACCAGAAAAATAGCCATGTTGCCCAAGGACATGATTATTTTGCTACCACCAAGTACAGAAGGAAAAGTAGAGAGGAAAGCACTGTTGCCAGAGAAGATTTGGTGAGCGGTAGACTGGGGAATGATTACAGCTAAGAAGAGACTGATGTAAAGAAAGACGGCATCAACAGGTAAATGGATGGAACTAGAAGCCATTATACTAAGTGAAGTAACAAAAGAGTCCCAGAAAACCAAATGACTTATGGTGATACTTATTTGTGGATCCCAGCACCAAATCTTTCTTTGTAAGGCAAACTGAGTAATTTTATTTTTCTTTCTCTTTTAGCAAATATAAAAAATATGTGGAAAAATTCAGTTAAGTTAGGTACGAATAGGCTGGCATTCTAACCAATGCCCCCTAGTGCATAAGCTGGAGTCATGGGACCTCCCTGACCACATCCATGGGGTGGGATGTGGTGACACAAAGGCTAGGATTTGGTCCCGGGAGATGAGTCACACTGGCTATTTAACCCAGCCATTTTTGAATAAAGCTCACTCTGTATTTGGATACCTTACAATGTGTCTATGTGCTGTGCATTCCTGTGTGTGTTTTCTGCATGACTCACCATGGGAATAAATGGGACAACCCATAATACCTGATGTTACTATAATAAAAGTACATTAAAAATACATCAACTTGAAATTAAACCCCTACCTCTCACCCTGCACAAAAGTCAACTCCAGATGGATCACAGACCTGAACTTGAAACCCCAAACTCTGAAGGCGATAGAAGAAAAAGTTGGCAGCAGACTACAAGACATAGGTGTAGGAAAAGACTTCCTAAATCAGACAGCAGCTGCACAAGAATTAAGGTCGACAATTGACAAATGGGACCTCATTAAACTCAAAAGCTTCTGTACATCAAAAGAAACAATCAAGGAAGTGAAGAGAAATCCCACAGAGTGGGAGGAAACCTTCACCGCAGAAACATCTGACAAAGCATTGATTTCCAGAATATATAAACTACTCAAAAAACAAAGAAGAAAGAAAACAAATGACCCACTCAATAGATGGAGCAAAGAGCTGAACAGAGACTTCACAAGTGAGGAATTAGAGATGGCTGAGAAACACCTTAAGAAGTGTTCAACATCACTAATCATTAAGGAAATGCAAATCAAAACCACTTTAAGATATCATCTTACTCTAATAAGACTGGCTAGGATCAAGAAAACAAATGTACCAAGTGCTGGAGAGGTTGTGGGGAAAGGGGAACACTCATCCACTGCTGGTGGGAATGTAAATTCGTGCAGCCACTATGGAAAGCAGTGTGGAGAACCCATGGAAGACTTGGAATGAACTTGCCACCTGACCCAGCCATACCACTCCTAGGCATGTACCCTCAATACTTACCCCACCACAGAGATACATGCACAGCCATGTTTATTTCAGCTCTCTTCACAATAGCAAGGAGCTAGAACAAACTCAAATGCCCCTCAACTGATGAGTGGATAGAGAAAATGTGGTACATATACACAATGGAGTTCTATGCAGCAGTAAAGAAAGATGACATCATGATCTTTGCAGGAAAATGGCTGGAACTAGAGGACATCATGCTGAGTGAAGTAACACAGTCCCAGAAAAACAAACGACGAATGGTATCCCTCATCTGTGGATGCTAGTGCCAATTACCTAGTTGTAAGTATTTAAGTATTTCTTGTACACATCCCCTTGAGCTTTTGTCCAAGCAGCTGGGAGTGATGCATATTGGAAACAACAACAACAACAATAACAGAAAGGTCTGCATCAAAGAACTGACTGAAACAGTGAACTTCTGCTCAAAACAGTCAACTCTACATGGAGAATATTGAGAAAGACTGAGAAAGAGATGAAAAGCATGTTTGGCAGAATGCATGAGCTCTGGTGGAGTGGGGGGATAGGGTGAGGGACACGGGTCTATATTTGATAAAAAATTATATATATATATATATATATGTATATATATATATATCAACTTGCTATGTAATGTAGGAATGTTAAGTAATATTCCGTTTTACCCGCATACGACTCTACTATTAAAATGTGAATCCCTAAACATGTGTTGGAATTAACTTATAGTTTATTTTCAGATGCCATAATTTTGGTATATGTGTGGCATGTATATGTGCCTATCTTGGTGCAATACAAATTGGAAGGAACAACAACAACAAAAAGACTGGTTCAAAGAACTGACTGAAACAGTAAACTTCTGTCCCAAACTGTAAACTTCTGCATCAAAAAACTAAAAAAAGACTGAGAGAAAGATGAAAGACATGAATGGCAGAATGCACAAGCTCTGGCAGGTGGGGGCCATGGAAGGGGGAGTGGGTCTAAATTTTACTAAGAAATGTATGAAATGGACAAAACTTCAGTAAAAAAAGAAGAGACCAGTTGGATATTCTAATTTCATCATGACAGTGGAGTCACAATCATAGAAGATGGTGACTGTGAAGACATTTCCAATTCTATTCAATCAGATCATTTTGCGTGCCTATCTTTGGTTGTTAGAGAAATGTTGTATCAGACCCACTGTTTCTACCTCTCAAACCATCTTTGGAAAGAGGCCTTAACTACTTGTCACCAGCTTCAAAATAAGTTGATCTACCTTATAAAAGAGATATAGTTTTCTTCAGTATAATTTTAACATTTTCATATCTAATTCTTGAGAGCAATAAATTCTAACCTAATATGTAGGTAACCAGAATATCTATATTTCTCATGAGACTGCAATCTTTGATTTTTTTTTTAGTTTTGCCTGAATTAAATGGGAGCTTAACATGAAGCAAATATTTCAGTTTGAGTTTGTCTTCTTAGTTTGTTTTCCTGCTTCGGGACTCACTATCTTGTTAGCATGTGGTTCCTGGACTGTCCATGGAGTTCTTTGATGAAAGCCTCAAGGTAAATTGGTTTGCTTTACTTCCAGAGATGGTAATTTAGATAGACAGGAAGAATCAGACTCCTGAGCACTCTCGTTGGCTTTTCATGATCAAATCTTCCTGTAAACAATCAAAAATGGGTAAGTGTGGTAGATTAACTCCTCACTAGCAGAAAGAAATCTATCTTCGACCCGGGCTCTGCTGGGCTCTCATCTAACTCCACTATGGAATCCAAGAGAGCCTATTCATAAGAACACCCTACATGTTTTAGGACCAAGAACCAGCATTAAAATAGAGGTGGTTGTGCATCCCTCTACTAATTTCATCATTCTCTCAGTCCTATATGGTATGGAGAGTTGTCTTAAGTTGTGTGGATGCCTCGGGCTAAAAGTCTCAGCCATGGCTAATGCCACCTTCAAGAACGTATCCCTCAGATGGGTGCCCTTAACACCAGAAAAATCAGGAAGAGGTAAGTTCTGGTCCTGGAAGCTGCTGAGGTTTTGGGAGGGTACTCAGAACATAAGAAGAGAGAGCGTTATTTAACACATTCTTAATAGCTCCCAGAATCTTTGCCTATAGAAAGGCCACAGCTGTAGGAAGATTACAGAATGAGGATTGGCTGGGTCTAAAAGTCATTATGCCAGTTGGAATTGTGACCAGTTCATGTTTACCTCAGCTCTGTGTGGCAACTCACAGCTTACCCTTCGTAGATCTAGAGATCAGCACTAGAGGAGGCTGTTGGAGAAGCAGAAAATGTAGTTATTGTCTAGTTGTGATAGTCTTTGATAAATACAGAAGGGACCTCAAATGCTCCCCAAACAGATGAAATCTTTTGGATATTTGGAAAATGGACTCTCTAAGAATTTCACTGAAATATGGATGACTAGGAACTCTGTCTTCTTCATCATTACCTCGAGGCCGTGTCGAGGCTGTGAAAATGTAATCACTAAAGAAATGTCAGATGAATGCAAGTCAACAAAATTCTTGGCTCAGGGCACACTGAAAAGTCTTCCCAGGTGACATGTAGCAATTTCTCCCTCTTGTATGAGAGCAAGCTAGGCAGAACTCTGATATATTTTGTGACAAAATACCCTACAAAGCCAAATTAAGGAAGAAGTTTACTTGGGCTTACAATATGAACATATCACGGCAAGGAAGGCATGGTGGCAGTGATGTGAGGTCACATTACAACTGTAGTCAGGAAACACAGAGAGAGATGGAAAGCAGTGCTAAGCTTGCTCTCTCCTGTTCCTTCCATCCTGGACTCTGGCCCAAGGACAGTAGCACCCGCGTTTAGTGTGAGTCTTCCCACCTCTACTACCTGATCTAGAAACTCCCTCACATGCACACCCACATGTCTGTCTCCTAGATGATTCTAAGTCTCGTCAAGTTGACAACCAATATTAACCATTACAGGCAGGCAGTGTATAAATGGTGTGTGAACGACTGGAGAGTTGATTTTGCTGCACACCTATGCTAGCAATCTGTAGAGTGGCACTTCACCTGCCTAATCATCTGCCTGTCAGCCACTGTAAACTCCCAGGGAGGACAGTGTATTCCTTCTGCACCTTCCAGAAACTTCACAATCAAGTCAGGTCATAACACAAGTCATTAGCCGCTTCCAGGGACATGGAAACACCTGCTCACTCTCCCCTCACCCTGCAGTCTCTACTCTGGTTTCAGTGTTAACTCCCCTACTGCAGAGCATCCTTATCAACAGAATATGCCTCAAATCCTCCAGGATCCAGGTGGCATAAGGAGCCCAGATAGATAAGTACATGGCTAGTGTTTATTTACTTGGGAGGCATAAAATAGAAGGAATGATGTATGGTTAATTCTTCTTGGTTTGTTTGTAAACAATCCAAGAAGATACAAAGTATACTATGAGTATAAAGAAAAATAAAGAGAAGTCACGTGGGCCACCCTGGGATATCTCCAGTCCAGGAATTCAGCAGCAGGCTTCTTTATTTGACAGGCCCTCGGAATCTCCTGTTGTATCACAATGAGAACCCTCTCTGCCATTTTTAGTGGGAAAACAAGGTTGTCTGCCATTCTAAAGTTGCTTGTTTCTCCCTTCTGTTTAGCAAACAAGCACACATATTCATAAAAGTCCAATATTTCATGCATTATTCTTGAAGGTTTTCATGTCTCCTTGAACAACCTGATACTTGAAACTGTGGTTTACCATCACTGAGAATGGAACAGACAAGAAACATTGCTTATACAACGTCCCTTGTTGCTAGTATTTTAATTTTCCAGGGTCTAAACACGTTATGGATTGTCAAGATAGAACACCTGCTAAATAGTCTCTTGCAAAGTAAACACTATCATACATACCTGTTCTTTATCTCTGCTTCCTACATAGGACAAGATCGTGCTTTCATGTGTATCATCACTTTCTAGACTTATTAGGTCAAGACCAGACCCCAGAATTTCTCCAACCAAGTAACTGAAGCAGAGAATATGAGATTGATGCTAGACTGTCATTATCCACTAATGTGCCTGCCTCCCACTTAGGTTAGAGGTTGTACTTCTCTGACTTGCTGAATCATAAAATGTGAGTTGAGTCAGTTATTTTCACGCTAATGAATTAAGAGCAGGCATGACTTGCGATCCCTTTGCCCTAGCATATAGAGATCCACCAAGGACTGTCTGATGCACCAGCCTAGTTCTCCAGGTTTAGATGATGACAGGGAAGTGACTTGGTAAGGAAGAGCCCAGCTTCTCTGTCATACCACACCTCTGTTGTTTAAGCCAATGAAATGTTTGTGACTTACCATGGTATGGTACCAAATCAAATGTTAGTGACTGCAAAGACTGGAATGTATTTCCCCATTTTGACCTGTAGATTTATTTGTGTTGCCACAATAAAAACACCAGCAAAAAGCAACTTATGGTAGAAAGGGTCATTGAAATTCAAGTTCAGGTTATAGTCCATCACAACCAGGAAGGCAGGAACTCAAAGCAGTTAGTCACATCACATCCACGGTCAAGAGCAGGGAGAAATGGGTGCATGCAGATGTCTTGCTTTCATCTAGTTTTCTTCTCTACCCAGTTCAGGACCATCTACTGGGAGAGTGTCACTGCTCCCAATAGGCTGGGTCTTCTTCCTACAGCAACTAACAGTCTGGGCATCTCCCACAATCATGCTCACAAGCCACCTGATCTAGATAATTCCTCTCCAGGTGAGTCTAGGTTATGTCATGTTAACAGTTAAAACTAACAAGCACACCTTGGATTGCCCAGATTTTAGTTTGGCCCCTTTTTGCAAGCATGTCATTAGCTAAGTTATTTAAAACTTGGAGTTCCTGCCTCTGTCCAGCCTCCATCTCGTGAAGTTGCTGGAAAGAACAAAGCATGCTAATAAGCAGTCTGCCTTAAAAGAGTATATTTAGTCAAAATAAAGGTTTGAGGAAAACCAAAGGAATAGAACTAGGGTTCTTTTTAAAATTTGGTGTCTATTTTTTAATATATATGAGTGTTTTACCTGTATGTGCGTGTAAGTGCATCCATATCGTGAAATGTCCATGGAGGCCAGAAGAGGGCGTCAGCTCCCCTGAAGCTGGAGTGGCTAAAGGACTTTAGCCTTCTAACCCAGATCTTCTGGAAGAACAACCAGCGCTCATAACCACTGAGCCATCTCTTCCTCCCGAGAACTTGGGTACTTTAGCTCCTCTATCCACTAATGGCCCTTCCTCATTGTGGGCAGATAAGCAAGAATGATGTCGATCTCAGATGTGATAACGGATGCCCTATTGAGAATATTAATTGGATGATGATCAAGAAAATTTAAAAAGGAATGTCCCCTGTACCTGTACTTCAGAAGCTATACTTTAGGATACAGAATACAGAGTGACTAAGAGAGGCTAGGGCTCAGGAAGAAATCTTCAAAGTAACATCAGCGGGGACAAAGTGTGAGCTACTATTTACTATGACTATAGATTGCCTAAGAGAAACTGGGCAAGAGAGTAGAGAAACCAGGCAGTAAACATGTGCCTATTTTGACAATGTGTGATTACATTTGCTCAGAGATAGATGATAGATAGATAGATAGATAGATAGATAGATAGATAGATAGATAGATAAATAGATAGATAATAGATAGATAGATGGTAGATGATTAATAAATAGATAGGACTTCTAACAACCCTTGATGAGATCATTATCATCTTCCTTATGATTTCAATAAGAAAACAAAGGTTCTGCTCAGTAGCATCCCTAAAATGAAGATCCAAATAGGCCTTTGTGACTTCAAAACCCATATCCCTCTGGCCAGCCACACTGTGGCCTCTCCAGAGACTGCTTTAAGTGGCATTTCCCATCACTCGTGAACCTGGAAGTGCTGGTGGCATATTCCATTAAAGACTGGGCCCTCTCTGCTTCCCTCCCAAATTAGGTGGTTAAATTTTCTCTTCACCCAGGCCTCTGGCAGCTCCCAGTGCCTGTGGGGCCTAATTGAGCCACAGTCTCTTGGGGCCTCTGCTCTGCTATTTCCTGATGAGCAAAGGGAGAAGGGAACAGAGAACACGACCGTTCTCATTCACAAGGGACGCCCACTTGTCATTCCTCTCATAGGTATCAGCACTGTTTTAATTAACCATCTTTGCCATTGGGCCTGCAAAATAATTGTCTTCGGCATTGTTCAAACCATGGCAATGTCTACTTTTAAAGGTGCAGGCTTTCCCCTCCATCAGCCCTTGCTAATTAAGGCCACAGTCATTTAAACTCCCTGTGCACAAGACCCGCGAGTCAGGTAGGATGCGACCCTCATTAGCACAGGGAAGATTACAAGCCCTGCTGCTGTTATCCCAGCCCCAGGAACCTTCAGAAAGTCACCACTTACTAAGAGGGAGTGTTGATCCATTGTAGATTTTTGCCCTACTGAGCAAAGTTAAAAGATATTTTCTTCTTTTAGTCTACCAAGGGGATGATAAAGAATTTATCTTCCTATTTAGAGGGCATTTTTTAAGTTAAGCAGCAGGTTAAAAAGCAAAAGGAAAAAAAAAACCTTCTCAAAGTCTGACTGTGAAAAATTATTTATATGAAAAGGAATGTAGTAAAATCAGTAAGGTACAGACTCTCCCCAAACTGGTTCTACTATTTGAAAAAAAAAAAAAACCAGCAGTGATATGAGTTCACTGAAATGCTGGCTCTGTAGAGATGAATGTGACTAACTAAAAGGCAGGGAAATGCTTATAGGATGTCTTGTAGTAAAAGTTTCCCAAACCTATGTTTAGATCCTGGCAAAGGAAGGACAGGAAGACAGCTCTACAACATGGCCATAAGCAGGTGGGATTATGGGAACGGTTGGCTTGGGGGTCCACATTTCTGAAACACACTATAACACAGCCATTCTCCAGGATGTCCACAGACACCGTGGGAAAAGCAGCAGTTTCCCCTGTTTCATACCTGTCAGTTATAAGAACCATGTGAGGCAGCGTCCCCACCCCCCCACACACACACACAAAAAAGCTCATGTGCTTATTTCTCAAGGCAGCAGAGTTCAGGAGTGAAGCTTTGGGACATGATGGGACCACAAGGACTCTGATTCCATCAATTGGTTAATCTACTCATGGACTCATGTTTCAAATGGATAATCAGCAGCTAGGCCCAACTGAAGAAAGAAGGTCATAGGCAGCATGCCCTGGAAAGACATACCCTGTCTTTCATCACCTTTCTGTATGCCTCTCTGATTCCTGGCTGCCATAGGTGAGCAGCTTTGTTCTTCATGCCCGTCTACCATGATGTTCTGCTGTTCTGGGTCAATAAAGCCCAGAAACAACAGAGCCAACCAACCATGTTTTGAAACCATGAGACAAAAAGAAACTCTGTCATGCTGATGTTGTACTGTCTGTCACAGCAACTAAAAATTAATTTATAGACCTTCTGCGGCCTTATTTCAAGTCCACTTGTGAGACCTCCTTAATGTAGTTCAGGTATCTTATTTTTTTCATAATTATTCTTCCTTCTGAGAGACTAAGTAGCCAACGGACAATGGCCAGACCTTGTATAAAACCAGAACCGTCGGCCACAACCTGCTGCAGCCTGCCCCATTTTCCAAGTCAACCAGGCCAAGAATCAACTTGCTGTCTATAAGTCAGATTGTTGTCTTTACCAACAATCCAGGAGGCCAAATATATACCCCTATAACAAGCAGTCTCAAGTGGCCAGGACCTCATTGATAACTGACAAGTTCACTCATTTTCATCCCACTCCAACACAGATCCAAGAGGAAAAAATTCAAATAGGTACCCTGGATGATCAGCTAAGAAGTCCTGTGTCGGGGTATCTGATGCAGCTACCCTAGGGCAGCAGCTTCCAAGTCAGGACACACTAGAAGCCATCCCTCTTTCTTACTTTAAAAGTCCACTCCTTCCCTGCCATTGAGGCCCTGGCAGATGCAAATAGTAGCTGACCCTAGTTCCATAGACAGCTCTGAATCATCTGTTGCTTCTCTCATAGTTTAGTCTCATACTTTCCTCTCTACCCTGGCTCAACTACTTCTTGGAAAATCCTTTTCTTGATTTACTCTTCTCCCACATCAGTGTCGTGAAAGATCTTTCATTTCTTATCCTCTAAAACCATCCCAGGCTATCCTAGGTTAATTGGTACATTAGTTATCTACTGTGACACAAAGTATTCCAAATTGCCAAACCTTCATCTTACAGTTCCTGTGGGTTAGAGACCTTGGGCACTGCTGAGCCAGGGGCCTCTGTTCCTGTTATCTATCATTCATGACTACAAGAAAAATCCCTCCAGGAGCTAACATCATCTCCAGGCCCAGATGGGGCAGGATCTGCTTCCAACACAGTAGTGATCAGTGCACATTAGTGTCTTATACACCATTGGACTCAAGACCTCAGTTCCTCCTCCGCTATTGGCAGGACGCCACCCCCAGTTTCCCATTCCTTATTGCATGGCTTTCCCTCCAGGGCTGCTCACAGCCTCACAGCTGGCATCAGAGGGAGAAAGTATCAGCCAGATGGAAGTCGTAGTCGCCTACAATCTAAACTCAGAGGCAGCATTCTATCATTCTGTATATATTCTGCTCAACAGAAGCAGATGATCATATCTAGCTAACAACCAAGAGGGCTGGATCACCAAGGAAAACCAGGAAGAGAAATGACTTTTGAAGGATTGCCCAACCATCATTAACCAGAGAACAGCTAGCCTGCTACTGTTGCCGTGATTCTCTCTACATGTCCCCTTATTATTGGGTCAATTCTTTCCTATCTTTCCTTCCCAAAACTATCAGCAAAATTAATCTCCCTCTCTCTCTCTCTCTCTCTCTCTCTCTCTCTCTCTCTCTCTCTCTCTCTTTCTCTCCCCCCAGTGAGTAAATATCAAAAGGCCACATTCTTTTCCAAGTTATTTAGACCATTTTCTTCACTTGCCCCTTATCATAATCATGTGAGATAAACAGAGAGGCTGATAGTGTTTCTGATCTCCTGGGAAATGACTTTTGCCTGAGGCTGATAATGACAGTGACTTGGCTAAAGCTCAGGTCCCCATTTGCTCCTCAGTGTCTTCAGATCAACAGACACATTGCAGTGCTGCCTGGAATCATGCCTTAGGCATTGGTGGGATCATCTGGGTCAATGGATATGAAAGCTCTCTGCACAAGCTAAGGGTGATTGCTTTCAGGCTTCCCAAATTAAGAGTGCCTCCCGTTCCTTGGCTCGATGGCTTTGGTGCTTTTAATTGCACTAAGATGGAAATTATAGTATACAGATATGACATGCAGTGTTCAGACCTTGAACCCTTGAACACAGATACCATTCATGAGTATTCTGAACTCCCTCTGCTAAATGACAAAGGTAGACACAAGGGGGATTTTCTCTCCAGCCATAATCATGCTACTGTGAATAATAATGGGGGCGGGGGATTCCTTCTACAAGCTGGAGGGATTGTCCTGGTCCTTTTAAATAACCTTTCCTGGGGCGAAAATTGATGCTTACCATGAAATCTATTAGTAAGTCCCTATGCTTTAATCCTGCAAGGTTCGGGGCAAATTTCCATTAGATGCTTCTTCCAATTTATTTGGGAAACAAGGGATGAGTCTCTGTACGCAAATTTAGGTGACGGCCTTCCGAACTAAGGAACTTCAAAGACGGAATTTGTATAAATTATTCACTTGTCTCCAGAACAAATCCATAGACACAGAAAATAAGGGCATTACCACTGACCTACCCTAATCAAGCAAACATTTATAATATTAATAATCTCTGATGTTCTAAGCATGACTGGGGGGATACCATATCACTCTTAAAAGGAGTTGGAGGCACAGTGGAAGGTATTTCTGAGGCTCCTGACGCCATGTATTAAGAATACAAAAGCAGTTTATGAAGGTGTTTATCATATTTACTGGGGCAAAGCCTAAGCACATAGTTAATACAGTCTGCTTCTAGAATATGGTCATTGCAGAGAGCCTGATGAACTGACATCGCACAGGATATGTGCCACCCATCTCCAATATTTACACTCGTACCTTCTGATCTATTTTATCACCAAACATTCTTTTACTCCCTTTATGCTCAGATTGAGAGATATGACGGCCATGTATTGTGGAACTTATTATCCTCAGTAAGATCTAGGAGTTCAGTTTAAAATTACCATATGATAACTAAAAATCAGTCCTCACAGCTTCCTAATTATACTCAACTTCTCAAGTGACAGTGACATTGTATGGTTTTTAAGGATTCCTTGTTCAAGGACCAGAGATAGCTCATGATCAACAAGTCAAAAACAAACTTTGTTTCTTGCGGTTCTTATCCTCAGCCTTTAACCACTGCGCTATCCCCACAGCACTAAAAAAAATAACTGAGAGAAAGATGCAGGACAGTTATGGCAAAATGCATGATCTGGGATGGGGTGGGGGTAGGGGTAGGGGGGAAGGGAAAGGGAAATATGCCTGATCTGAATTGGAAAATGATGTATGAAATGCACAAAGCATCAATAAAAAAAAAAACTTTGGTGGTTTTGTTTTTTTTTTTTTTTTTTTGGTCTTTTCAAGACAGGGTCTCCCTGTAGCCCCAGCTGTCCTGGAACTCACTCTGTAGACCAGGCTGGCCTTGAACTCACAAAGATCCACCTGTCTCTGCCTCCCAAGTGCTAGGATTAAAGGCGTGCGCCACCACGTCCGGCCAAACTTTGTTTTTTTAAAACAAAAATCAAATCATGCTATTCCTCTACTTAAAACCTTTTAGAGGTTTCTCTCCTCAGAATAAAAGTCCTCGGCATGGATCAGGAAGGCCACCTCTGCCTATCCCCTCCCCTCTGCCCACTGCAGTCCTGTGTCCTTCATTTTCCACATCCCACCATCTCGGGTTGCTCTAATCACACCTGGCTTGGTTCAGTTCCCAGACACTCAACTTCACCCCAAGACCCAGACCTTCCCATCTGCTTTTCCTTGTCCAGAACACTCTCCCTCACTCAGGATAAGGATCAAATACAACAAGAGATTGCCCATACCAGCCACTGCTGCGAGCTCTCTCTGCAACTCTGTCTTGGTTTTTCTCTTTGGCATTTATCATCTTCTAACATGACGTATATTTCACTCGTCTTGTTGGTTTTTCTCATTTGGTATAATGGAAATTCATAAGTAAAAGCACTTTTATTAAAAATTGTTTTTGTAGCTAATGAATCTCAGAACCTAATATATTGCCTGGTGCCAATGATTATGTAATATCTATACACGGAATAAGTGAATGTGTCATAATACAATATGCAACTCCCCTTAGCAAACTGGCTCTCACCCCTCCTCGCCACAGACATGTTCTTGTAATGCTTCCTTGTTTGCCTTCTTTGAAAGAGTTGTGACTGAAATCCTCAGGTACCCGTACAAGTATACATATTTTGCTTGTTAGTTTTTGTCAACTTGACACGAACTAGTCACCTGAGAAAGGAGAACCTCAGTTGAGGAATTCTTTTGGATTAGCCTGTGGGTATGTCTGAGGGACATTTTCTTGATTAATAATTAATGTGGAAGGCCCAGCCCACTGCGGACAGTTTCAACCCTGGACAGGTGAGCCAGTAAGCAGCATTCCTCCATGGACTCGACTTCAGCTCCCGCCTCCAGGCTCCTGCCCTGACTTCCCTCAGTGATGAATTCTGACTTGTTCTTCCTCTAGTTGCTTCTGGTGACAGTTTTGTTGCAGCCACAGAAAGCTAACTAGAACATAGTATTCCATTGTTAATGATTTCTGGGGTTTTGCCCTGCAATATATACCCCAACAGAGAGACTCCTGCTCGTCCTTCAAACTCAGCTCATGTCACCTTCCTTCCTTTCACCCAGGATTACTGGCTCTCTTATCCCCCCTTACCACAATACTTTCTAGACATCTCTGTCATAGGTTCACATGTTATTCCAGTTGTCCCTCAGCCATCTGTCTCCCTGATGTGGTCTTTGTGACTACTGTACTGTAGTGTACTGTCGAGCTGCAGACTCTCACAGCAGAGTAGAGATGCTGTGTTTTGCATTACAGATTACAGGCAAGAATTGGACTTTTCAATTTGTTTCTTTTTTTTTTCTGTCTTTTTGAGGCAGCATCTCCCTTTGGTCCCAGCTGGCCTGGAGCTCACTATGTAGACCAGGCTGGCCTTGAACTCACAGAGATCTGCTTACACTCTTAGTGCATCTGAGAAGCAAGCAGAATGTCAGACAAATAAATAATGTCTTTCATAGTTGCCCTGATTTGTCTGTTTAAATATTGCCTAAAAATGTACTTTAAAATCTCTATTTTCAAGATCTACCAAATCAGAATCCTACCAGGCAGGGAGCCAGAAAACCTAGATTATTACTGACAAATGTCACAGGGGAATTTTATGATCATACAAGTTTAGGGAAAATGTTTGAACTAGTAAATGATGTTGAATTGGAGACTTGAAACACATACGGACTGATTCTTTCCATTGTTCAGTATCTTTTTACTTTAGATATAATCATGGCCCAATGGGGATAGAAAGTTTGGAGTCTCAATTCCTTCCTTCAAAATTCTATATCACAACTCAGAGACGGTGGTTTCTCAGGCCTAGGGGAGCAAAGAATCCCTGGGTTTCCTTGATGTTTTTTTCATCAATTCACAAGTTCACTTCCAGAGATGAGTCTTCTGTTGGCCTCAGTTCACCTATCTGTAAAATGAATATGACGCCACCTCCTCGCAGGGGGACTGGGAAGTTTAATTATAATTTGAAATTCTTTGCATCTGTCAAAGAGTAAAGACATGCAAGATCTAATTAAAAGCAAGCTACAAGTTAGCATTCCAGGGTTATGCTGCCCTTAATGTCAGGACTGCATTTAAATTCACAGATTAAAGGGCCCCTGGGTTTTCAGTGTAAACAGCTCCCACATTCCTTAGTGCTCTGGGCCTTGCCATGAACTCTTCTTCACTAAGATACCATTTCTTAGTCTGTCTTTCTGGACTCTTCCCTGGGTCCGTATGATATCAGCTTTAGCTAAGCTGGGTTCCAGTCTGGATTCCCTGGTTGAGTTACCACCTCTACAAAATGGAGACAAGCTTTCTCTGAAGAGCTAGAACAGAGTAAGTGGAGAGGGGCTGGAGAGAAGGGGGCTATAGTCAAAGAGAAAAGAAATGCCGAGTCCAAACATTGAGTTCTGAGAGAAGAAGGAGTTGACTGCCAAAGACAGAGCACAGGATTGTAGGGAATCATTTCCTTGGGACAGAAGACTTGATGGAAGAGAAATTATGCAGGTTTTTTACATCCCTGAATATGACACATTGTCTTCTCTCTGGCTCTTTGCCTTTATCCTGGATATCATATCCTGTCCCTGCACTTTACCTCCTCTGGACTTACCCCTCTTTAAGATTTTTTACCTGCCAGGTCTGAATAAAACTCCGTTTTCAGGGGTTAATATGTTTATCTTTTCAAGATCTAGAGCCCAGCCAAGTAATCAGAGAAATTTGGCATCTTTTTTTTTTTTCGGGGGGGGGGGTTTTTTTTTTGGTCTTTTCGAGACAGGGTCTCCCTGTAGCCCCAGCTGTCCTGGAACTCACTCACCCCAAGCTTGGGGGGGGGTATTTTTGAGAAAGAGTCTCCCTTTAGTCCCAGCTGGCCTGGAACTCACTCTGTACACCAGCCTGGCCTTGAACTCACAGAGATCCGCCTGCCTCTGCCTCCCAAGTGCTGGGATTAAAGGCATGTACCACCACGCCCAGCTGAAATTTGGCATCTTAATTGCCAAACTGATAAGGATTCTTCTACGGTCTTGGTTACAAAGTAATGTTCCCTTCAATAATTTTAAAAAATGAAATTTTAAGGCAAGCAGTCCACTAAGGGCTGAAGGAGAAGACTGTCTTTGGGTCAGCCCTCCAAACATTCCTCCTAGCTCATAGAATACTGTCCCAGGCCGTAGGTGTAAGATGCTTCTATCAGCCAGAGGAAAAAAGAAAAAAAAATGTCTCAGGGAGGAATTTAGGGGAATCGGCTTCAATACCTGTGATATTGGCACATCTGAAATCTACAGAGTGTGCTAGCAAGCTGGAAACATGTAAGAGTTGATTTTACAATCTTGAGGCAGAAGAACAGCCAGCTGGGAACTGAGGTAGTGTTTCTAGAGTCAGCCTTATGAAACACAGAAACCTCATTCTTTGCTTCTAAGACCTCCAATTGAATGGATAAGACCTCTCCATACATGTAGGGCAACCTGCCTTCTTCAAAGGCTGCTGACTTAAATACTCATCAAATCTAAACCTCATCTACTTAAAAACATCTCGATTTGTATTTTACTTAAAATCAAGCCCCATAGCCTAGACAAGTTGCCACAGATGTTCAGCTCCATTCTAACAAGTCACTGCTATTCAACAGCAGAAACAGAAGAGTTGCTTCTACTGCTCAAATTTCTACCCTTGAATTCCCACTAAGTAAGAATGAGTTTGGGATGGTGGCACACGCCTGTCATCCTTGTACTTGGGAGCTGGAGACAGGGAAGATCAGGAGTTCAAGACAATTGCCTAAAAGGAAAGCTCAAATTCAAGGTCAAAGTTTAAAGCCAATCTGAAGCAACTCTGTCTAGATAAATAACATACATACATACGTAAGTACATAAATAATAGAAGACAGACAGGTAAGGAACAACACAGGGTGGAAAAGTGAGGTCAAACATCATGTACATGTGGTGCTATTGTTATTTCCAAAGAGACCCTAAGTTCTTAAAATTCTTAAAATGTAAACATGTCTATAAACTCTCAAATGTAGCTCAGTCCACGTTTGTTTCCACCCCCTATGTTTAATACATTGGACTTAGGACAAATTGTCTGAGAAGGGCTAGGAAATTGTGGCTACTTCCTCCAAGGAAAAATAAAATAATTTCTAAAGTGTGGTAAACGATAAAAACAGGCATTCAGCTGAAATGTATGCAGATTTTGGCACCCAGTAAAAGTACTGCCTGCTTAGCATCTTGCCCAACTCCTTGTTAGGTATGATACCACCCAGCCTGAAGAAGAACAATCCTCTTATCTTCTTGGGCCGGATGGTTTATGGTGTTCTCCAGGCACTCCATCAAACAGAATGATTTCCTGCTCTCAACTTCCAACCAGCACCCCAAGGACCTCCAACCCCCACTGCCCACTTATTACATTTGCTTTCCACAGCCAGTTTCCAAGATGAATGGGACTGAATCAGTCACTGGTGCATTTTCAGCCCCATTTTGCAGATGGAAATATGAAACATTGTCATGAGCTGCTTTTCAATGGCAGAGACATAAGATCTACCACAGTTATTTTTCCCAACTGATCAATGGATGAAGGCACTTAGAAACTACCTCAATCAGAGCTAAGAGAAAGTCAAGTTTGCTGTAATCCAGTAACTATAGAAACTGCTGTTTCATGACACTTGGCTATATTCTGGTTGTCTATAAGGAGACGATCATGCCGGGCATGGTGGCGCACACCTTTAATCCTAGCACTTGGGAGGCAGAGGCAGGCAGATCTTTGTGAGTTCAAGGCCAGCCTGGTCTACAATGTGAATTCCAGGACAGCTGGGGCTACAGGAAGACCCCGTCTTGAAAAGACCAAAAAAAAAAAAAAGAGACGATCATGACAATCAGGATGGAAATGTCATTTATTTGTTTTAAAATATGTCTCACCATATCTTAGAGCACAAATTGAATGTTTTATTATTTGAGTGTGTGCATATGTGTGTACATGTAACATGTGTGTTCATGTTTATGTTTGTGAAGGTGAAAGCATGCATGCCAAGACAGGGTGGAGGTCAGAGGACAGCATTAGATATCAGCTTTTGCTTAACATGATATCTTCTAGTTCCATCCATTTACATGCAAAGTTCATGATGTCATCTTTCTTTTCTGCTGCATTAGAACTCCATTGTGTAGCTTTTGTGTTCTACCTTGTTTGAGACCCTGTCTGATTACCACTGTATTTGCTGGGTAAGCTTGGATTCCAACTTCCAGGGACTGTCCTGTCCCTACCACCTTACTTTAGGAAAGGTGGGATTGCAGCCACAGCTATCATGACTGGATTTATGTAGGTTCTAGGGACCAGGACTTAGGTCTACCTCCTTGTGCAACACATAATTTACCCGTTGAGCCATCTCTCTAGTGCAACATAAGGGATTTTTTTTTTAAGACCAACATTTTATTTTTTAATTGTGTGTGTGTGTGTGCATGTGCTTTTCTGCGCTAAGCGCTTCTTTTTGTTACTTATTATTAAAACTTTTCATTAACTATGAGAACTCCCATTCAGATTCTTGGAGAAGTTCCATAGGAAAAAGATTTCTTGTTTTTCAAAGAAATTGCCTGAGAATCGTGTCTGCTGGAATGTAAGCATGCTGTTAAGTGATAGCAACTGAGATAGCTTGGTGGGCTCAGAAATTAATTTCCTTTACATCTCATGGCCTTGCGTGCTGACTCCCACTGTTGCTTGCTGCTCATATATCACTCTCTCCAATTATAAACCCTGCTTGAAAAGAACAAGCTAGAGGAAACATAAAAGTAGATCAATCATAATATTGATGCCCCCTGGGAAGGAACCCATTTCATTTTCCTGGCCCTCAACTACAGTATTAAATTCAATTTCCTTTTATTTATCAAATGCAAGCCATTTATCCACTGATGCATCCAACAAATATTTATCGAAACCAACCACTGTTGAAGGGGCCAGGGAAAGAGAAGTGGCAAGTCAGATGTCAAGTGGTCACTTCCCTTCAAGTGACACCAGGTGAGCATGGCACACGCCCAGGGTTGAGAGGTAAATGGGTCATAACCCATGCTGACCCTTGAAGGAGTCATTGGTTATGTGGTACATCTTTTTCTTGATTGCCTCGGTCTTAATAATTTTAATTATATTCTCATTAATGAAGTATATAGCATGCTTAGAATTTTCTCTTTTTAAAATTTTATTTATTTTTTATGGGTATGAGTATACTGTCTGCATGTAGGTTGGTGCACCCATGTCATGCAATGCCACGGAGGTCAGAAGAGGGTGTCAGATTCCCAGGGAACTGGAGTTAAAGACGGTTCTCAGCCGCCATGTGAGTGCTGGGGATCGAACCCGGGTCCTTTGCAAGAGCAGTCGGCGCTCTTAACCGCTAGGCCATCTCTCCGGCCCTGTAGAATTTTCAAAAAATAAAATGTTGTGTAAAATAGATAAAACATCAGTTGATTCCCATAAAACTCCTTTCCCCCCCTATAACTAACCCTTTTATCCATTTACTCGCATAAAGCACCATCCCAAGTTCTCTCAACATTAGTTAATTTATCTATCTAGTTTTGGTCTTTATACAAATAGGGTCACAGAAAAATTTCTTTTCTGTGTATCTGTCTAGTTTCACTCTATCTATCTTCAGGTTTGAGGTGTTTTTATCCTGGCGAGTGTGGGGTTCTCTGTAGAGTTATATGTGACCATAGTTTATTCATTGTTGCACAGTATTTTATTATAGAAGCATGTCCTGATTCATTACAATTGATTCTGTGTTAGTATTTGCTTTCTTTCATTTGGGGCTACTAACAATAATGTTATAAAGTTTTTTAAATTTTTGCTTTTTAAAATTTTATACATATGAGTATTTTGCCTGCATGTTAAGTGTACCCATGTCATGCAATGCCAACAGAAAGCAGAAGAGGGCATCAGAACCCCTGGAATTGGAATAACATATGGTTGTTAGTCACCATGTGGGTTCTGGAAACTAAACTTAGGTCCTCTGCAAGAGCAACCAGTGCTCTCAAACACTGAGCCATCTTTTCCAGCCCCTTTATCTTATTTATTGTGTGTGTGTGTGTGTGTGTATGTGTGTGTGTGTGTGTGTGTGTGTGTGTGTATGCATGCACTTGCATGTGTCCCATATGGATGAGGGTACCCAAATAAACCAGAATAGAAGACACCATCTCCTGGAGTTAGAGTTGCAAGCAGTTGTGAGCCTCCAGAGTGGGGTGCTGGGAATCAAACTCCAGACCTCTGGAAGAGCAGCAAACACTTAACATCCCTCCAGCCCCAGTATGAACATTCCTACAATATACTTTGTAACACGTGACTTTGGAAAGAACTCTCCAGAAATGAAATCAGCGCACAGTAGGACATGCACGGCTCTCTCAGCATGCTGCCAGGTGTCTGCGCATGGCTGTCCTCTGGCTGCCGCACTTGTTCCACACCAGCGTCGGTGCTGTGCTATTCTGCATCTTTTCTTCTTTAAGCATCATTTTATTTCGTTTAGGTTAAGGAAGCATTTTCATAGGCTAACATTTATCTTTCTCTGGTGACTACTGATATTGAACAGCTTTTTATACTGGGCATTTGGATATTATCTGGGGGAATGTGCCTCTTCAAATCTTTTGTCCAATTCCTACATAGTCTAATATTCTCTTGATGAGTTTCAGTAATTCTTTTCAGGGTGTGGATTGGAATCTTCTGTGGTTTACAACCATGCCTTCTCACTTGACAGCTTACTTTTCTCTCTTTTGTTTCTGTTTTTGTTTTGTTTTGCTGTTTTGTTTTTGACAGGGTCTCCCTAGTCCCAACATGCCTGGAAATCACCATGCAGACCCGATTGGCCTTCATCTCACAGAGATCAGCCTCTGCCTCTGCCCCTGCCCCTGCCTCTTCTTCTGCCTCACCCTCTGCCTCTGCCTCCCAAGGGCAGGGATTAAAGGTGAGTGCTACCATGCCTAGTATTTTATCTCTCTTAATTAATATACTTTTAGATCACTAAAACATCTTAATTTTCAAGGAATCCAACTTTTCAGGACTTAGAATAGTTTCCTTCATTATTTTTCTAATTTGACTATAATCCTGAGGACTGCTTTTGTATTTTCCTCCAGAAGATTTATTATGTAAACTTTAGCACTTACACTTATAACAACTGAAATTAATTTTGATGTTAACATTGCTATAGCAAATTCATTCTCCATGTGGCTATTTTGGAGGGCTTATTTTTTTAAAAAAGCAATTAAATTGATATGTAGGGGAGGTGGCTAAAATACTATTAGTATTTAATAATGAATGTAGCCAAAATTTTATATATCATTTAATGCAATAATGCCTTGATCATCTTATATATGCAATTCATTTCATGGGCTAGCACATACATTACCATCTTAAAATTTAAAAAAGATGCTCAGAGAGACCAGAAAGTTTTCCACAACACGTTGTTGGAAAAAAATAACGTGAAATGTCAAATATTCTACCTATAGAACTAGGTCTCCTAACAACAAGACTGTGCTGTCTCACAATAAATCCTATATAGTTTATCTTCCCTTATTCCAATAGAGCTACAGTGTCCATATTTGGTCAGCCCATTTTCACAGTAGAGATTACATGACTTAAGAAGAACTGGAGTTGAGAAAACAGTGTATCAACAAGATATAAGGTGTATGTTTCTTCCCATAGTCTTATTTCCCCTGATTTTAGTGCCTCTGCCTACGTGTTAGGTAGACAGAACTACTCTGGGAGCAATTTTTCTTTAATTTCCAAGAGTGTGTCGTTATCTAAGTTTCCAGCACACTGGGCATGCTGAAAATGAACCATTGAGGTCCTGTTCCCATTATGTGCATCTCCCTCAGCAGTTGCTGTGATTTTCCTAAGAGCTCCAAGCCCAGTTTCTTCTCAGCTTTCCCTGCGTCTGTGGCTTGAAGCCAGCCCTTTAAAATCAATTTCACTTGCCCTTGACTCTAGTGGTTGAATTTCTATTTGATTTCTATTTCTTATTCTTTCTTTTATTTAAGTCCTGGCTTCTATCCAAAATTGGGGAAGATGTGACTTTCAAATACTGATGCCACCAGCTGACTGTGAGGTTATAGCCCGATGTGTTGACCTGGGACCAGCATAAACTGCCCAGATGACCACTGGTTTGTGTGTGGCAATTGTCTTCTTAGCTGTGGCACACACTTCCACCATTAAGCAAAGAGAAGTGGCCAATGAATAGAATGTGATCTTGGGGCTTTTGGAGAAAGCTCATTGGCTTTTCATGAGATGAAATCAAGAAGAAAAGGTGCTGATAAGAATGGAACTAATTGGTCTTTCTCAAGCAATTAATTTTACCTGCCCATGTGGCAGCAATGCAAAGGTGTGGGGGTAACCATATTGTATTGTTTAGTTCTAATTAGGCTCCAGTGCAGTAGCCCATGTGACTAAATGGTTTATAAATAGAACTTTAGCTATGTAAAACAGAAATACAAAGCATAAGTCATGACCGAATGAGTTCAAATTAATGAAAAGTTATTTGAGATGGTGTTGGGGGAATTGCCTCAGCCTGGGCACCTGGAGGGAGGAAGGTTGGCATTAACTTTGAAGCAAAACTTTGGAACGCATTTGTGCTGCTTTCAGTCTCTGGGCTAATTTGCTGAGGCATCAGTGAGGCTACTGCATAGCTGCAAGAAACAGTCATATAGTTGGGGGAAAAGCAGGGCTCAGAGCAAGATCTCCATAAAGGGTATCATCCATTCAAAAATCTGTCAGAGTTCTAAAAGCATTTCAAGGCTCTGCCTTTTCTGTGTCTCATGAGTTCTCCCTTTCTTAAACCCACTGGGGATAAAGATCATTTGTAGATACTACAGATTCTGCCCCACTTAGCACTGGCATGACCTCAAGAAAGTCAGTAACCACGCTTTCTTTGATGTAAGTTCCTCAAGGGTAAAGGCAGGCCTGGTTGAACATAATCTCTCTTTATTATGACTCAGGTTTTTCCTTTGTGAAAGAAGCGATTAAAGAAAAATGGAAAATATACTATTAAAGGATGTTGATATTCTCTTTTGACCTAAATATTCTGTTTCTTTGATTAAAAGTATTTTATATGGACTAGAGAGACAACTCAGCAGTTAAGAACATGAGCTTCTCTTCCAGAAGAACCTGGTTTGAATCCCAGGACCCACATGTTTGCTAATAACCATCTATAACTACTTTTCTAGAGGATCTGACTCCTTCTTCTGACCTCTGAGGGCACTGTACAACAGGGCTGCACTTGCATGCATGCAAACATAACACTCATACACATCAAATAAAATTAAAATTAATTTCTTAATTTTTTAATACTTGAATTCATGTATTTGTGACATTCATGAATGCCACAAATATACCTAGATATCTAAGCCAGTGGTTTACTAACAGGGATGAGAGTAGAAGAAGAAAGTGATCTATCCTGTTGGGAAGTAATGTTTGAGTACTGATAGTATTTAGACATGTAGCCACTACATGCTGATAAATGACTGGCTAATATGTTGATTTTTATTATCGTTTTAAAGTTGTGCATTGACAATATAGCCAATTACTGGCATCTTACCCGATGAGTGTTCTTCATCTGAGTGATTTTAGTTGTTTATATTTTCTTCTGCAGTATCACAATCTACTCCATAATGGCCTAGCTAATAACAACTACCTAGATGAAATAAGGAAAAAACCACATAAGGAAATAGTTTCTTATGGTTTGGAAGGATGAGGTCCAACATAAGTCAATTGTAGAACCTCCACACAAATACACACACACACACACACACACACACACACACACACACACACACACACGCGCGCGCGCGCACACTGGCTCCCCCTAGAAGACTATTAGAAGATATAAATGATACAGTTATTGTAAGGTTCTTAAAACTGAAGAGTTCTTAAGTATTGGCAGCACCAAGGTAGGAGGACACAGGAATATTCTGAACCTAAAATCTTGGTTAAAGTCAGATGATCCTTCCTGAGACCTGTGAACCACCATAGTAGAATGCTTGTAGTAGTGTATAGTTTGCATCTAACTCAGCCTCAGCCCCCAATCTATACCTTCTAAGACCTCTACTTCTAACAGCCACAACCCACAGTAAAATTTTAATTCATTTTCCAGACAAATGGGGTTGCCTGATTGGGTTGGGAGGATCACTTTGCTTCCTTTATTGCATTTAATTCTTTGCCTCCTATAATTTCTACTTTACTTTTTATTCTCTAAGAAGGATGCTCCCAAGGCCTGATGGCTTCCATGCTCTTAGTTATCCTGTATGAGGTGACATGATGACAACCAAGTATAGAGACAGAGATTCAGTGGCAGCAAGAGTGATGTACCCATGGGCACTGACAGACATTGGTTGGCTGGTGAGATGATTTGATGAACACATGAAGTGATTCCACAAGCAAGTATGTTCTTCAAAAAGTGAAAGAGAGGAAAGAGAGAGAGAGAGAGAGAGAGAGAGAGAGAGAGAGAGAGAGAGAGAACTTACTAAGACATGCACTGACTTGCATGGGTGTTCCCATCTAAGTGTATTGCTTTGATGTTCTCATATACTGAGCTGAGCCATGACCTGGAAAGAGAGAGATTTTACCAAGTACACTGGGGAGATTTCTCAGAGGGTTAATGGTTGAGCCAAGCCCTTGAAGAACAAGTATGAACAGTCCACTTGAAGAAGTTCATCACCATGGCAGGAACGAGTTGACTACCTTGTTTGATGATTTGGTCTCTGTTCTCACTTGGCAGAGTCTCAAGATAAAAACATACAAGGCTTCTGAGCTCTGCTGGAGATGAAGCTGCAAGCTCAGGGTAGTGGCCTGGGGCTTCTCTAGACATGTGAGTAGATGGCCGATCAGTCTGCAGCCGTGAAGATCTCCCCATTCAACTCTTCCATGGAATACGGATAGAAAAGTCTCAAAAGCTACCTCATGTATTTTTTGTACTGACCCCTTAGGAAACGTTTCCTTCTATTATAAGGTTTGAATGCTTCCCAAAAGGACAGGTTGTTTTCTAGAATTTGTAATCACACTAGTGTTTATAAACCATGTGAATCTATTTTAAAAATTTTAAATAAAACCCACATGAGATAAAACAAACTTTTTAAAACAGACAATTCAGTGACAGTTAATACACATACAATGTAGGACAGTATCACCTTTATTTTTAAAGGGTTTTCATCACCCCAAAGGAATCCCAAACCCATTAAACAGTGACTTTTCAAACTTTCTCTCTCAAACTCTAGGCAAATACCAAGCTATTTGCTTTCTTTACATAAAGATTTATCTGTCTTTTGATAGTTCATGTAATTGAAATCATATACAACCTTTGTACTTAGCTTTGTTCATTTAAATGGAATTGTGCTGGATAGCATTAGCTGTCAACTTTACATACCTGGGAGTAAGAAACCTCAGTTGAAGAACTGACTCATTGGACTGGCCTGTGGCCATGTCTGTGACACATTTTCTGGATTATTGAGTGATGTGGGAGGGTTTAGCCCACTGTGAATGGTATTATCCCTGGGAAGGTGGTTCTGGGATGTTCAAAAAAGTAGGCTGAACACTGGCCAGAGGAGCAAGACAGTGAGCAACAGTCCTCCATGATCTGTGCTTCAGTTCCTGCCTCCAGGTACCTGCCCTGAATTCCTGCCCTGAATTCCTGCCCTGATTTCCCTCAGCAATGGACAGTCAATTGGAAGAGTAAGATAAAATAAACACTTTCTTTCCCAAGTTGTTTTGGTCAAGGTTTTAAAACAGTATTATAAAGTTTACAAGGCTAGAAATACTAATATACAACTTTTGTGCTTGGGATTATTTGCTTAAGATAATGCTTTTTAGGTTTATATGTCTCATAGCATGCGCTGATCCTTCCTTTTCATGGCTGAACTATACTTTATCATCCATATATACATTATATGTGTATATGTACAGCTTACTATATTGACTGATTGTCCATTCAATGGACCATTCAATGGACCATTGGAGTGTCTGATACTTTTGCCTACTGCGAATAAAGCTCATATGAATTTGCACATACAAATGTATGTTTGAGTATTAGCTTTTTTATTTTTATATGTATCTGGTATATGATATAACACTGGATAGTCATGTGTCAATTTCATGTATATCTTTTAAAGGAAACATGAAAGTGTTTTTTATAGCAGCAAGACCATTTACATTCCCTTCAACATTGTACCAGGATCCAAATATCTCCTCATCCTCTCCAGTGCTTATTTTCTGGTTTATTAATTAAAATTATTCTAATAAATATGAAATGATAGCTCATTGTCATTTGTATTGTTCCAACGACAAGAGACACATAGCATCTTTGCACCAGGCTTCTTGACTGTCTGCTTCTTGACTGTCTGACTTTCTCTGGAGAATGTCTATCAAGTCTTTTCTCTGTGAGTGTGTGTGTGTATGTGTGTGTAGCCATGTCCTCATGTACTGGCTTCTCCATCCTGTCTTTTCAGATGGAGTCTCTCACTGAACCTGAAGCTCACTGACTGGTTATATTGGCTGGCCAGAGTTCCATGGGTTTATCTTTTCTATTTGGCCTTTTGGTACATTTAAAATTAATTTTGCATATAGTTTGAGGTAGACATTTGACCTTGGGTATTCTGTCCTCCTTGTACCATATATTTACAAGACTTTTCTTTCCCCATTGAGTGTCTGATATCTTTGTTGACAATCAAGCCCTACAGATATCAGCTTTATTTTTACATTCCTAATTCTTGAACCTATCTCTTTTTACAAAACTTTCAGGACAAAGATTTCAACTATAGTAAGTTCCATTTTGTTCATGTCTCTTGATAACTACACTTTTGAGAGACTTTCAGAACATGAAATTTCACCTTTATTTTCTTCATTCATTGAAGCAATTCTTGATATCTGAGGGGGGGAAAAGAAAGAAAGAAAAACTGACCTTTGGATGCCTTTAAAGATTAAATTTGACAACTGTGATAACAGAGCCCCTACTGCACAGAGCCCAGGCAAGTCTACACTCCTCACAAAATCTTCCGATTGTTCTCTGTGGTCCCCTTCAAAAGTGCATATTTGTTAGAACTTAAACACTTCTGTCTCAAAGCCCCTCTTCTTGACAGTTCCCAGACTGCCTATACAGCCAAGGATGACCTTGAACTTCTGATGTTCCTACCTCTACCTTCTCAATGCTAGGATTAGTGGCGACACCACCATGCTTGGTTTATAAGGTCCTGGGAATTGAACCCAGGGCTGAGTACTTGTTGGCAAGCACTTTACCAACTGAACAGTTCTCCAGCCCCTGGGCTTTCTTTGTGTATAGATTCCACATGGGATATCTTGTGCCCTGTTCCACATTTGCAGCCAGCTGGCCCAAACTCTCTGATTATTTACCTGTTGAAATATTTACATTGACTCTTTGAGGCCACAGCTGCTCCTAGCAGAATTATTATTGAGCCCCAAAGGGCCAGTCTCTGAACTTTTCCAATTGAAAAGGTCAGGTAGTTATGGGAACTGACAATTTTTAATTTTGTAATCTCTCTGGAAAGCTGAATTGGGGCAGACTTGAACAAATAAATTAGTATGACTCGCCAGGAGACCCACAGAAAAGTACCAGGGGAGGAAAGAAGAGGCAATTTAACTCCAATCAACAAAGAGGGATCCTGAGTGTGTTTCACACTCAGCGAAGCTATGTCATGTGGATAGAAGGAAGTGTGCATTATTAATCCCTTAAATCTCCAGCAGGTCTTGTCCAGTTAAGAGGTCTCAGCTGAGGTTCACTCATTCTCTCTGTTCTGACCCAAAGAAGATTACTTAGTGATTTATGATGCCCCAGAAACTGTCTTCTCAACAGGATATTCAAGAACTTTCCAAAATTGTAGATGCCGAAACCCAAAGAGGCATTTGCTATTGTTCTTTTTTGTTTTTTTTTTTTTCTGGTCTTTTTGAGACAGGGTCTCTCTGGCCTGGAACTCACTCTGTAGACTAGGCTGGCCTTGAACTCACAGCGATCCACCTGCCTCTGCCTCCCAAGTGCTAGGATCCTGCTCAGGCCATGTGCTAGAGACCTAGGACAGCACTTGATTATTTTGATTCTGGAATCCTTACTGTGGATGCTGGGGAAAGAAAGCAAGCCCTGTGACCCAGGAGCCCTGAGACTAAGCTCTGTCTCCAGTCAGAGTGCTGCTGTTCTGGGATTCTGACACTCTTCACATTTAGATTTGGGGTTCTAGAAGGAATTTTAGAGAAAAGTGGGGGAAAAAAAGGGAAATCACAGAACACTTAAACACTGAAATTACTGTTTCTGACATATCCATGTTCAGGAAATGTAAAGTTTGAAAATGCCTGATACTACCTCTTCATTCCCTTTTATTGTGTGTGTATGTGTGTACAATATCTGTGTTCATGTGCTCAGAGAAGCTAGAATTACAAGTAACCTGGAGTTACAAAGTTGTGAATTGCTTGACATGGGTGCTGGGTCATGGGTGTTGGGAATTAGAGCTGAATTCCACTTCTCTGGAAGATCAGCAAGTGCTCTTAGCCAGACTCCAGCCTCTTCACCTCCTCTTCTCTGTCCTCCTTTCCAACACACTTCTCTATCCTATTGAGACTGCTCTCTCACTGCAGTGGAAGCCAACTTGGTCTATATAGTGAGCTCCAGGCCAGCCAGGCCTATATAGAGACCCTGTGTCAAAACACACACACACACACACACACACACACACACACACACCATTATTACCACCACCACCACCACCACGGCCATGTCTCTTCAGCTTGTTTGTCCTCTTCCTTCTTTGATGTGTCTGCCTTAGTCCCTCACTGTTTCTTTGATGGTCTACCTCCCATGTCCCCAGCTTTGTTGTCTCCACTTCTCATCTGTCATGGTGTTTTTGTGTCATCTCCTCTCTGCCATGGCTGTAGCTGTTACCTCTATTAAATTGTCTCTCAGTTTGGTGTTTCTCTTCTGCCTCTCATGGGCAGCTCCAGTGAAATACCCTGGAAGACGTTCCTGTGAATGCATCTACAGCATACCTTTCTGAAAACATTATGAAACATTTGGACATAGTCCATCACATCTTAGTTAAAAACCCTATTGTCAGCTTCTCCAATACATTCTAGCCATCGTGTTTCCATAACTACTTCCCCACATTGCCTCTGCCTATTGCGGTTGCTCCATTGAAAGCCAGGACAGTCGACTAGTCTTATGATCCTTAGCTTGTAAGCTGCATGAGAACGGGGCTCAACATCTACTCCTATCACATAGCTCCTGGTTTGTAGTAGACAATTTATTAATATTTGATGAACAAATAACCAAACTCTATTCCTAAGTCCTCTCCCCTGTCAGTCACTCTACATAACTATCAAAAGTAACCAAACTTGAGCTGGAGAGATGGCCTAGCGGTTAAGAGCTCTCTGACCCAGGTTCGATCCCCAGCACCCACATGGCGGCTGAGAACCGTCTTTAACTCCAGTTCCAGGGGAATCCTGGACACCCGCTTCCAACCTAGGCGGCATTGCACGACATGGGTGCACAAACCTACATGCAGACAGTACATTCATACACATACAAAAATTTTTAAAAAGTAACCAATATTAATTCATGATTTCATCATGTCAAGAAACTTTAATGTTTGTGTTGTTAGCCTTTAACAGCTGTGCTATCCCTCCAGCCCAGCCGTCTCCCATGAACTATAGAATATAAACCAGTGTATCTGATAATGACATCTATGACATTTATCTGAGAGGCCCCTAGTTTCTGGGGCATCATTTCCTATAGCTATCACCAACACTCGATTTTCTCCATATTTAATACTCTGTGCTTTAAATGTGTCATGGATCCTCCATCTTCTTCTTTTTTGCTTCCTCTGATGTCCCTGCCTGAAATCACCTCTTTTCTTTGTTGCTAAGATAAGGTTCTCTCTCACCTAACATCACTTTTCTTTTAAAAAGTCAAGAATAAGGAAAAAAAAACCTGATTTAATAGTGTTTGGGGATATAATTAAATCTGAGGAAGGGATAAAAGTCTGTCATTCCAAATCTCTATCTTTAAAAATTAACCTTCCTGCTTCTTCTAACATGAAGATTCAAAGTTCCCACCTGGCCGTCTCTACCAACCCATCCACAGAAAGAGAGTGAAGGAGAATACAGCTCAGACCTCACTCTAAGGTGTTTGAAATGTAGGAGAATCTCAGGAAAAGCCAACAAGAGTGCAAAAGAGATCAACCACAAGGGGATGAGATCAGAGGAATTAAAGGAAATGGGGCTAGGCCAGGCATGGTGGCAGACACCTAGCACTCAAGAGGCAGAGGCAGATGGATCTCTGAGAGGCTGAGGCCACCCTGGTCTACATAGACGTAGTGAGTTCCAGGGGGACCCTGTCTCAAAAAGACAAAAATTAAAACAAAGAAAGAAAGAAAACAGGGCTTTGGGATGGATGTAAAAACTGGAGAGTATTACAGATACTCCTGGGCTAGGGTGGGGGTGTTGGGGGGTGGGGGTCAAGTACACCTGCTGGTAGAGGACACTGAAGCGAAGGTGTCAGTGGAACTCTAGATTGGATGGACACAGGGCTAAGTGAAGAGAGGCTTCCTCCAAGCTTTCAGCACTTGTCGTTGTTGTCCTTTACAGTGGCATCTTCCACTAAGAACAGAGAGCAAAACATTTCACCTACTCTGGTGTGTGTGTGTCTGTGTGTCTGTGTCTGTGTCTGTGTCTATGTGCTGATACTTTGAAAAGGACAGAAAGCACATCTCCTCTCCCATTCCCAAGCACAGTGGACTTGAGAATATTCAATGTAGACAGTGAGAAGTAAATACAGCATTGGGGTTTTCCCAGGTGACCTGAGAATCCCATTTCTCTTACTGCTTCTGAAAACCATTGCCTCCAGCCCATCAGATACAAACCTGATGCTTCAGTTACACTTACCAGCTACCCTCTCCTTTTATCACATGTTACCGTGTTATCTCCCCAGACACAGGTGGTTTGTTCCGTCTTCTGGCTCCTATTGCCTGACCTGGGCCTTTCTCTTCTGCTCAGCTAGATCCTGAGTTCAAGCATGAGCAAAGCTTCTGACTCTGCCTCAACAACATTAGAGGTTGCCTGGGGTCCTTATGCCTTGTGACCACTCAATAAATATTGACTTGTTTTTGACAGATGCTATAACTATGGCCCAAAGCAGCTAAATGGCTTTTCCCGTGCAACTATCAGCAGCTAAGTCAGGATGAAATGGCTACTTTTTCTCAGAGGAAAAGCTCATTGCTACGGCCTAAAAAATATTGCTTGTTTGTATCTATTTGCCTAGGAAGGAAATATGCTATAGGATGGGTGTGCTTCTTATTTTCCTCAACTATGACATAATCTGAGTTTTCAGAGCAGAGATGTTATCATGCAGAGAATGGAAACACAGGTTTCTAAAGCAGATGAACCTGTGGACCACACAACAGAAACAATACGGAAGTAGGTAGGAGACTCGTTGAGAAGAAGCTGTTCAGTAGGAAAAGGAAAGAAATGAGAGAGGCTGATGGATGTGGAACATGATCAAATTCATTACGTATGAAATTATGAAATAAATAAATGAGCAAATAAAACCAGACAGACCTGCTATTGTGATCAGGGGCAAGTCCGGTAGTCCTGAACTCACTTTTCTCTCCCATGAGAAGGGGTTTGTATGTGTTGCAGCCTGTCGTGCAGTTGACTGGAATGAGGGGAAGCCCACAAACAGCTATTCCCCAAGTGTATTCACTGTATTTTTTATATGAACATTTGTCCAAATAAGAAATTCAAATTAGAAACTTACTTAAAGCATTGCAAAACTAGGAGGAAAAAGTCAGTGCCGTGTTTCTGCTAGGTCCTACCTTAGCTATATAATACCTTGAACTACTCTAACTTCATTTTGGTGGAAATATAATGAAAGTTTCCATTCCAACCATATTTGGGTGCAGAACTTAGTGCCATTAAATCAGTCATTCATATTGTTTGACCTTCACCACTTTCTATTCTCATAACAAAACCCAACATACACACTCTTTTTTTGTTAATTTACTTTTATTTTATGTGTCTGGTAAATTATCTACTGTGAATCTAAGGGTACCCCTGAATGCATACCGAGGCCAGAAGAGGGCACTGACTGGATCCCCTAAAACAGGAGTTAGCTGCCAAGTGGGTGCTGGGACCCAAACCTGTCCTGTGTAAGGCCACCCAGTGCTCTTAATCACTGAGCTATCTCTTTCCATCCTGAGATTTGTTCTCTCTCTCTCTCTCTCTCTCTCTCTCTCTCTCTCTCTCTCGCCACAGCTGCCTTGGCATGCACCATCACATGCAGTTGAAATCTGCTCTCTTAAACACAGTAAGAATGGTATTCCCCCAAGTTCTCCAGCACCAAGCCAAGAACACGTTACCATCTTTCTGACTTTCAAGCTTGCAGAAATTGTTCTTCTGCCAGAAACTCTCCATTTCTAACTCTTCTGCAACCCTTTCTTCTGAGATTTCTACTCAACCCTGTGTCTCAACATTGATAGACATTTAAACCCTGTGGAAATCCCCGAATGGGATCAGGTAACTTTTCCTTGTGCTCCTACTCTATGTTTGCCCAATTGTGGTGATTTCTACTGACTTTTTGCTCTTCTAGACTATCTAGCTCTTCCTGGACAGGACCTGTGCCTTATTCAACATGGAGTTCCCTATACCACTGGTTAGCCCTCATGGACATTATATAAATATCTGATGTGGGGCTGGAGAGATGGCTCAGTGGTTAAGAGTGCCACCGACTGCTCTTGCAGAGGACCCAGGTTCTATTCCCAGCACCCACATGGCAGCTAAGAACCGTCTTTAACTCCAGTTCCAGGGGAATCCGACACCCTCTTCTGACCTCTGCGGCATTGCACGACACAGATGTACCAACCTACATGCAGACAGTACACTCATACACATAAAAAAATTAAATAAATAAATGGAAAAAATAAAAAAATAAAAAATAAATAAAAACAAATATCTGATGAATGAGTGAATGGACCAACAAATCACCTACAGGTTCTTGGTTCATGGCTACTTAGAAATTTTTTTCCCTAGATTATTTTCCTCAAATCAAACCACTGTGCTCTTCGTTCATCCCTTCAACAGATATTTTTAAGCATCTTCACTATAAGCTGGGCACTGACCCCAAGTCTACAACAAAGTGAGAGGCAAGCATCAAGGGCCTTATGGAGCTTATATTGTACTCAGGAAATAAAAGGCAGTACATGAGATTACAGTGTGCCTCAAAGAAGCATTGTCAACAAGGAAGATGTCCATTAATAACAAAAACATGACTCAAGATACAGAGGTAGCAGTGGTGCAGGTCTTTTATCTCAGCACTCAGGGGGCAGAAGCAGGGGCATCTCTGCAAATGTGAAGCCAGCCTGATGTAATATAAATGTAAGAGTTTCAGGCTAGCCAGGGCTATATAGTGAGATCCTGTCTCAGGAGAAGTAGAAACGGTAGCAGAAGCAATGGTGGGGTAGAGGGAGAGAAAGAGGAAGCAGTGAGACACGTGGTTCTCAGGTGGAACGCTGGGTGCCCGGGGAAAGCTGTAGTGATAGCGAGGTGTAGCGCATCGAATGCCTGGGTGTCTCCCTGAAGATGCAGGTGAGATAGGCCTGGGGAGTAAGAGGGGCGGGGCGGGGGGAGGCAAAGTGCTGAAGTCAAGTGGCACTGCCCAATCTTGATGCGGGTCTAGAATTGGATGGGGAAACCAGATATGTAGAAGGCCTATGAGAGAGTGCCACTGAGACTCCAGGAAGCAGCCAAAGATACTTATCCAGAAGTTGTTATCCCAGCCCACCTGCAGCCCCTGTCCCAGCTGTGGAGCACAGGGAATGTAGGTGTCATCTGTATAACTGTTAAGAGCAGTTGTAGGTATACAGCCTGAAATTAAATGTGACATCTAAGATGCTAGAAACTGTCCTTCACTTGAACTATAGACATAAAATATCCAGGCTGAAAAGATGGCTCAGGGAGTGAAAAGCTTGCTGTGCAAAAAATAAAGACCTAAGTTTGGATCCTCAGTGCTTCTGTAAAACCTAGACACGGTGACCTAAGTCTCTAACCCCATGCAACTCCAGCACTGAGTAGAGCTGATACAGGCAAATCCTAGGCGTTCCTTGACTACTCAATCTAAGTGAAAGGATGAGTTCTAGCTTCAGTGAGACACGCTGTCTCAAAACAGTAGGTGAAGATGACTGAATTAGATACATGTCAGCCTCTGGCCTCCACACAGACACACAGACACTGGCAGGCACACGCCACACACACACACACACACACACACACACACGCGCACACACATTAATAAAAAATAAATGTGAGTGTGAGCTATGTTTTTCCTTTCTCCTTTTATTGTGTTTCTATTTATTAGCTTACAAATAATTGGGTTTTATTATGGCATTTTCTTTTTTTTTATGTTTTTTTTCTTTTTTTTATTATTTATTTATTTATTTATTTTTGTATGTGTATGAATGTACTGTCTGCATGCAAGTCTGTGCACCCGTGTCGTGCAATGCCGCGGAGGTCAGAAGAGGGTCTCGGATTCCCCTGGAACTGGAGTTCTCCTGGAATTGGAGTTAGCCGCCATGTGGGTGCTGGGGATCGAACCCGGGTCCTCTGCAAGAGCGTCGGTGCTCTTAACCGCTAGGCTATCTCTCCAGCCCTATTATGGCATTTTCAAACAAAATTTCTATTTATTGTTTCTCTTCCCCCTTTCAGCCCCACCCTCCTCCCTTCCTTAAGACCTTCCATCCCAGCAACCTCTTCCCACTTTCATATCACCTGTGACCTTTCGCCCCCTTTCAACACCTCTTCTTCCTCTCCTGTGGTCTCCTATATAGCTTTACAGTCTATATTCACTCTCACAACCCCTTATTTAAATGTATACAAACATTAAAAGTTAAGTTCACAGATGAAAGAGAACATCCGACATTGGTCTTTCTGAAACTGAGTCACCTCATTCAAAATAATACTTTCCAGTTCTGCTTTCTTGAAAATTCCATTTTTCTTAATGGCTAAGTAAAATTCCATTGTGTACATATACCGCATTTTCGTTGTCCATTCTTCTGTTGATGGTCATCCAGGCTGGTTCCATTTCCTGGCTGTTGTGAACGGCCACCATGAGCATTTTAAAGCAAGATAGTGTTTTCTCTCTTTCCTTTCCAGACTCTAGCCCAAGGCCCGTTATGAAACAGAACAACATTCATGATATAAGTATAGAAAATAGAGAAATTTAAGACTTTACTTGGAAATACCTTGCCTCTGCATCTCTCATTTTTACTTGAGGGCTTTTATTTTTTCATTTAATGTAACATTTTTCTCAGCATAAAAAAAAACATTTTTATATGCATAATGCATGGGAAAAAGGAAAATATATAACATCTGTTTGGCTCAGGTAACCAGAAACCTATTAAGAACAATAACATATTTTACTGTATATTTTATCTTTAAAACTAATGCAAGGCCTCAAATCTCCACTTATTGCCCCCTCTCCATTTATTTCTGTACTGTTTTAGAAATCTGTATTGATCAATGTTATCCAGAGAGACAGAACCACAAGAAGTAAACTCACACAATTATTGAAGGCTGGTTAAGTACACAATCTATCATTGGCCACAAGATAACTCAGGTAAGCGGGTTATGTGATACAGGCTGTCAACCTGAAGATCAGGGGCTAATGACATAAATCCCAGCCAAAGGTTAAGAGGGGACCAGCCTCCTAGTTCATGCAGACAGGGAGAAACCAAAAGAGATGAATTTCTGCTTTCTCCTTCTTTTGCCTTCTAGCTGTTGATGGAATGGCATTGTGTGACTTTTCCTATCCGGGGTGTGAACAAATATCTATTCACCGTAAATGGCATAACAATAATAAGAGTCCACCCAAGTCTAGCTTGGTGAACCAGTTTATTGGGACCACTTACAGGAGCATGGGTGACTCAAAGGCATTTGTAGCACTTAAAGTCCCACCCATGCATGGGCGATGACCTATAAAACCTGCATCCTGGAAGTTCCCTAGACAACTAGCAGGCAGTGAAGATTGTCCACTCAAAGAGCTGCTTAGCTTATCAACCTTGGGAAATCCTGTAACCCCGAGCATCCTGGGACACATAAGTTTTGTTAGCTTTCCTCTCTCAATTTGGAGAAAACAGCTACAGAAGTGTATAGTGCCCACCCTCAATGGGAAAGGCATTACACTGCTAAATTCATGGATCCAATGTTAATCTCAACTAGAAACACGCTCAGGGAAATATCCAGAAATATCGTTTCATCTGGGCACCTGTATGATGGAATGCTATCATAAAACTAACCTTCACAGAGTCCAGAGGACACAGATTAGCCCACTGCTTGTGACACTTGGCCCGTTCTCACCCCACAGTTCACTCTATCTTTAATTATGTCAGGCTCCTCCAAGCTCAGTGATGAAAACCAAATTGAGCTCCTCTTCACATGACTGCTCAGAGCCCATTGTCCTAAGGAAACAGAGCTCTGGAGCTCCCTAACAGAGGTGCCCTTGATACTACCAGGATTCAGAGAGTTTCATGCAGAAATGGAGCATAGCTCTGCCTACAGCCAGGCAAGTGAGGCAAGAAGATGCTAGAGGATGTCTTGTGTCATCACTGCAGCTCCTAGATACCTTGGTCTGATCCTCATGACAAAAAGATAGTATGTGCACTTCCCCTGCCTGCCTGAGCTCGGGCTTCCTGCTCATTTCCCATGTTCAGAATGCTTATTGATCTCTTCCCTAAAGTTTAGATGCCAAGACCTAGTCATTGGTATGATGGAAACAGAAGGTGGGAAGTGATGACATGGGAGACAAGCCTTTGTGAGGAAATCAGTGCCTTTTTTGAGGTCCCAGAGAGCTGCCTTTCCCCTTCCGCCATGTGAGGACAGGGTAAGACAATACAATCTACAAACCAGAAAACAAACTTTCCCATTACCAGACAATGAATCTGCCTGTACCTTGATCTTAGACCTCCCAAACTCTAGAAAGCACACATATACCTTTCTATTGCTTTGAAGTGACCAGGTTTAAGGAATCTGGCTATAGCAGTGAATGATCTGACTTCACCCCATGACCACCCCTCCGCCTTTACGTTACAAATTTTTGTAAAGACATTTCAAAGATCATTTAGAGATTCTCATTGTTAACATTTTTAAGTTTTTTGAGCTCCCAGGTATTTTGTGGCAATTTATTACAAAGTTAGGACTGTGTTGGTATATGAGTTTAACATATGGCTTCTTATGTGATTGCAGACAGCACTTTGAATGTACATGCCTTTCAGTGACAGAATCCTTCATCTGTGACTATCAGCATAGGAAGGTCATTGAGGCTGGAGTTGTAGCTCAGTGGCAGAGCATTCACTGGGTATTGTCACAGCCTTAGGTTCAAACAAACAAAAAGAGGAAAGATCATTTCTACTAAATGACAGTAAGTGTAATAACAACTACTGTCATTTCCTGAGATGAAGATATTGCTCAATGATTTTGAAGTATACAATATGCTGCACTGAATACATGCCATTATAACATATGCATTGGATTCCATTGTTTTCTGCATGTGCTCATTGACACGCAGCTCTCTTAAGAATCTCAGTTATTTTCTAATTTTTTTCAATGAACACCATGCCTTTCAGATATATTGATGTGTGCATCATATAACTTTTGTCACTTCATAATATGCATTTGCCACATTCTGTTTATTACTTTTACCAATGTTGGCCATGTAGGTCATTCTAATTTCTCTCAACCACAACCAGCATCACAAATGGTGTTACAGGTCCTTGGCCTGCATGATAATGTCTTTATGGTTTTCATACAGGGGCGGAGTTACTAAGCCACAGGATTTCAACTTTCCTAAGTTCCACCACACATGGCTTCATAGCATTCCCCAACTCTCCCACCTTCTCACACTCCTATACCTTTTGTATCATATGTTCTTATAATTTTTGCTATTATGATGACTATAAATCAGTGTCTAATATTGTTTTTCATATTTTTATGATTGCCATGGAATTTTCATATATTTTAAGCATGAGTGAGGCTTCTCTTCTGTGGAATGTATATTCATACTTTTATACAATGTGAGAGATAAAATCAGATATTTTTGTACTCAGCACTACAGCTTAAATATTTTCTCATACTCTTCAACAATACATTATTGATAATAGGTTTATAATGTTTCATAATATGCCATATGTTGTTTAACCGTTGTTCTTTTCTTTTATTAAGCTTTTAAGTGATTTGCAATGTTTTTGCTCTGATAAACGTTCCTGTATATGAATTCTTCTTTACATGGGTGATTATTTCCATTGGAACATGTAATAGGAAAATTGATTCGTGTCATGATTGATTTGAAAGAAATGAAACATTTTAAAGTCACTTAATATATACTGTCAAATTACTTCCCTAAAAGGTTATACAATTTACAGTTCCATTAACAGTTGTACATAGAGAATTTATCTTCCTATACACTCACAAATAGACATGGAAACAGCACGACATGAGACTGTAGCTGCCCTGGTCTATATAGTGAGTTCCAGGCCACGATCTCACAGGTATAAATAAGCATGCCTCTGCCTCCCAAGTGCTGAGGCTAAAGATGTCCACCGGAATGCCTCCTGGCTCATGTCCTCTTTTTAAAACAATCTGTGTATGCTCAGAATCTCTAGACTCCTTGTATATATTGTTGATTTGGAAGAATTCTTTATTTTACAAAGGTGCACGTCTTGCTGTTCGCATGTCCGTGCTGTGTGATAATGTCACCATTCTTGAAAAGACGGTAACTGGAGCTTGTCCTCTGTGAGTATCTAAGAACACAGATTGTTACCAAAGATCAAGTGAGGGAATACAGCTATAAGCAGCGAGGAGCTTGGGTAATGCTTTCCAACAACAAACAAACAAAAACATGGCTTTGGGCTGGTCGAGAACCAGAAGGTCAACTGGAAGGTCTGCCTGTGGCCTCTCAGCAGGGAGGTTATGCACCTCACTCTACTTTTTCATTTTCCCCCAGCCTGGACATCCTATTTTCCTTAGTCCCTAAGTTACATCCGTTGTACTATGAACCTGTTTGTAAATCTCAAGCAGTTAATAACACAGCCCCTTGTTCTATGGGCTCTATGCTGGGTCAAATTCTGTTGAAAGTCAGTTATATTAACCCCCAGAGAACACTTAACACATACGACCAGCACTGTTTACATTCAGCCTGAACACTTGTATGGCTAATCAGCAGTCCATGTAACTATTATGCTGCATGGGCACAGAAATTCCACTTGCCTGTGTCTGACTTCAGGGATCTCTTCCCCATCTCCTGGGAAAGAACAGAACATGGAGTCATTTAGCCCAGAAACATTTTCTACCTGACTACAGAATACAGCTCTCATACTGAATAGTACCTCCCATTTATTTTTTCGTCAAATCCTCAGCTAGGTAAATTTCTGCCCAGTGCCAAGCCTTTCTTTACTGATGAAGTGGTGCTTTTTCATAGCTCCTCAATTTATGATGGGGTTATATCCTTATTAACCTATCATAAGTTGAAAATATTGTGAGTCAACTATATCGAATCTACCTAACATACTGAAGATATAGCTTAGCTTTTCCCACCTTAAACATTCTCAAAGCCCTCCACTATCCTACAGTGGGGGAATTCTCTTCTGCAAGGACGATTTTATAAGAAAATGTTGAATATATTTTATGATTTATAGAGCATCTGTTTTGTTTTGTTTTTATGCCAGTAGAACACTATGCAGTGGAGTATGGATTTTTCCCCCACTCAGTTGCACAGGTATCAGGGAGCTGTGACTTGCTGCCACTGCCCAGCTCCATCATAGTCTTACACTGCTCCTTGCCAGTCAGGAAAAGATCAAAATTTGAAGTACAGCCTCCGCTGAATGCATATCACTTATGCACCATCACAAAACTGAAAAATCCTAAATTGGATTATACTAATTTTCAAACTGTTTTCATACAATGTTTTGGAAATTTTGAAAAGCTAAATGTTTGCTGTTGGACAGTTGTGAGTAATCTTCATTACCTGTGTGCACATCCTTCCATGTACCAGAAGAAAGATCCCCTTGTAGTCCAAATAGCTGGACCAGTGCATTAATTACGTTCCTCGGTGTTGTGACAGGATACCTGAGCAAAGAAACTTAAGGTTGGAAGGAGTTATTCGGGATTACATTTGGGAGAAATGGGGTCCATCCTGATGGGGACCCTATGATGACAGGCAGCCCCAGGGATAAGGAAAATTGCATGTAGTTATAACTTCTCGTTTCCTCACATCTCCCTGGAACAGACAGCAGAGAAGGAGCAGGAGACAATGCCAGCCAATAAAACCTCAAGATCCACCCTCCAGTGACCACGTCGTCCAGCTAGACCCTACCTCCTGAAAGCTCCTCTCCCTCTCCCTCAGAGCAGACCTAACCAGCTGGGGCCAAATGTTCAAACATTTCACATTCGAACCATAGTAACCAGTTACTTGTATGTTTCATTTTTATATACAGCTTTTTTCTTACCATGCCTTTAAATTCTTTATGCTATAACTGCAGACCTTATTGGTGGGAGAGTAAAGAGGTCTTTATTAAATATATTCTCTAGTTGTAAATGGATAATCCTTGCTTAGAATAAAATGCACACATTTTAAATATGGCGCTTAATGATGACTCAATCCAAGATACAGAGTAGGCCACACTTCTAGAAAGTTCTCCCAGCCATTCTGGTTATCTCTTTCTGTCTATGCTGCCTTACTTTACATAAGCCTTACTTTACATAACTATAGATTAGTTTTCATTGTCCCAGAACTTCCTATAAAAAGTATATGATATGAGCTCTCTTGTATTTGATTTATTTCACTGCATATAATGTTTTCTAGAATTAGACTGTGTTTTATGTCTAACAGCATTTAATTGTCATTATTTAATGATACAGAAAAATAAAGCTTGTTCAGGAAAATTCTTACAGACATTTGAGTTCTTCCAGTTTTTATAGAGAAAATTTTTTATCAAGACATAAAAAGCACCAAGCATAGGAAAAAAAAAAAAACATTAATAGGACTTTAAAAAGTGATGAGAAGAAGGTTCTGGAGAGATGGCTCAACAGTTAAGAGTGCTCACTGCTCGTGCAGAGGAGCCAAACTCTGTTCCCAACACTAATATAATAGCTAACAGTCATCCATCACTCCAGTTCCAGGGTATCCAACACCTTCTTCTGGCTTCTGCAAGAATCGCAAGCACATCATGCACTTATATGCAGGCAAAACATTCATATGCATAAAATTTAATAACAAATAAATAATAAATAAATACATAAATTTGGCATCCTATCCAAGAAATCTTGGATGGACTTATTGACTGCAATACAGAAATCCTATTCAGAAAGCCTATAAATTCCAGTCTTTTCTACTGTGGGAAGATCCAGTTTGAATTAGGAGCTAGTTCTCAGCTAGCATTCCCTCAGAGAACCATGTGGGAGTCATGGGATTCCTCTGACCCCCTCCCAAGAGGGAGCAAGCAACAGGGCCTAGGCACATGATGCTACGCAGAGCAGCAGTATACCCTGGCGCTTTGGCAGTACCTCTCAGGTCGGGCTACAGAAGTAACCAACTGACCTCCTCCTCGTGGAGGGGGTCACTTTCCTACAGTGGCCACAAGGGAGCACTGTGCGCCCCTTCCCTTAGCAGGACTGCACTGTACCTGCTAGTAGCAAGAAAAGCTCCCACACCCTACTTCTCCTCCATCAGATTCAAGATATCAGGTCTTCTTTTTAAAAATTATATCCAAATATCTTCAGGGTTTTAAATACATTTATTTAAATATTTTTAAGCAGTTACTAAAGGAGAGATTGAGACAAGGTCTTGCTATGAAAACCAGACTGACTTTATACTCAAAGTTGTCCTCCTGCTTCAGTGCCCCAGCTCCTGCAAGGCCAAGCCTGCACTACCATGCCTATCTTATTTACCATTATGATATAGATTCCTATAATATTAATGGAGCATTACATACAGAGTACATTTAAGATAGTATCTAAAATATGTGAATATAATTAATTGGCTTTTGTATCATTAAAACGTACTGAGTTATTGTTAGCTTTAGTAAGTATTTTCTACATTGACATTCTTTATTGACATTACGGCATCTAAATGAAGACAGTTTTGAATATTTCTTTTCAACATTCATGTTTTTGTTTTTCTGACTGGATAAGATATAGTGATTAGCCCTGGTGTAATACTGAATAGAAATGTTGGGAGTAGAGATTCTTATATACCCAGTGACTTATCATTGAGTGTGTATTTGTATTATATAGTTTATAGACTTGTTATGCTGGGAAACTTTCTATTTCTAGTTTTCTGAAAATTCTTTAAGGTTATAATAGGTGTTGAATCTTGTGACATACCATTTTGTACCTACTGAGGTGCTCATGAATGGGTGAATAACAATTATATAAAATCTCAAAAAAAAAAAAAAGCCGGGTATGGTGGTGCACGCCTTTAATCCTAGCACTTGGGAGGCAGAGGCAGGTGGATCTTTGTGAGTTCAAGGTCAACCTGGTCTACAGAGCGAGTTCCAGGCCAGCTGGGGTTAGAGGGAGACCCTGTCTCAAAAAGACAAAAAAAAAAAAAACAACTCAAGGCTTTGAGTACAGTCTTCTGAAATTTCTCCTCATGCATGCATTAATTGGTACTCAGCTAAAAGTTCCCAGGGAACATTCTGCAGATTACTAGAGCTTTTGCTCTGCATTACACTGTTCCTGTGAGTTTTAGTAACCTTGTACTCTCTGATCTATTTAGTTCAAGGTTATTATTGCATCCCTCCTTCCATTGTACCCTGTGAATGCTCTCCAAGTTCTAAACTGGGACAATCTCCAGACACACTTTAATTCCTGCCTTTCTTTTGGGAAAAACTATCCTGTGTCACCCATGTTCTGATGTTTGAAAGGAACTCTCATGTTTTGTCCATTTTTACCTTTTTTTTTATAGACAGGATCTCCCTTTAGTCCCAGCTAGCCTGGAGCTGGCTATGTAGACCAGGCTGGCCTTGACCTCACAGAGATCTGCCTGCCTCTGCCTTCAGAGTGCTGGGATTAAAGGTGTGAGGCAGCACACTCAGCCTAAGACAGTTCTTAGCCGCCATGTGGGTGCTGGGAATCAAACCCAGGTCCTTTGCAAGAGCGGTCACTTAACTGCTGAGCCATTTCTCCAGCCCCCATTTTTACTTTTTTAAAGTATAAATATCAATCTGGTCCCTCTTCCTTTATTACAGCCAGAGTGAACATCTTGATCTTATGTTTCCTTTTAATTTAGTTATCACGGCATGCTAAATGTCAGATGCTTCCACATCTAACTGTGAAAGGGACATCATTGAACAAGAGATCATCATTTCAAAGAGCTTAAAAAACATGGACAATCAAGTGACAAGGAAGCAAAAACAATAAATAAATGGGTGTCCAATAAAATTGTGTACAGGAAAGGAAAACAGGTGGCACTGTTAGTGAGAAGAGGATGAGAGGAGGATGAGAAAGAGAGAGAGAGAAAGAGAGAGAGAGAGAGAGAGAGTGAGTCATCACCTCCGAGACACGGAAGAAGCAAGCGCACAAAGCATAGAGACATTCAGGGAAAATGCTCCTGATTTGGGGACAAAGAAGTGCAGCAAGTCTGAGGCAGGTGCTAAAAATAAGACTGGGAGGCCAGTGTGGGGAGGGAGGATTAGCAGAAGCTAGGAAGGAGGATGGAGTGGTGGTGGCTAGGTGCAGAGAAGGCTGAACTTGTAAGATCTTCAAGTCCATTATGAGCACTTTGGCTTTTATTCTAAATTATACAGAGTGTGAGATGTTCTTACTTCTGCTTCAGCAGGCTCCCCTTAAGTCACTGTGAGATCAGAGAGTGAAGGCACAAGGGCAGATGCTGGGAGACCTTTGAGATAATTCAGGCAGGAAATGGTAGTGGTTAGAGCCACGGGGGAGCAGAAGAGGTAGTGAAGATAGCTCACTCTCAGGCGTATTCTGATGTCAACGCTGACAGATTTTGTTATTACCAAGCTTTAGACTTAAGCAATCCTCTTGCCCCCTCCTCAGTGAGGACTCCACAGAAACTTATTGTGCTAGAAGTACAAGACTTAGAAGCCCCAAGTCCTGCTATTCTATTCTAGGCTGAAATATTGCAGAGTGACCAGAGACTTCCTTCAGTGGAGGTAGCAGAAGCAGGGTTTGTAAAAATATTTTTTATTATTTTTATTGTGTATGAGTGCATTGCCTGCATGTGTGTTCAATAAGGTACAATGCCCAGGAATGTCAGAAGAGGGCATCAGATCCCCTGGAACTAGAGGTATAGATGGAACCAGAGGTATAGATGTGGTTGCTGGGATTTGAGTCTGTGTCATCTCTACAGATCAGAAGCAGTTTTTAATGTATATTTTTATTGACTTTTTCTGCATTTCATGTAATAGATCTTAATCATATTTAGACCCTTGCCCCATCCACACTCTGTCAGCCCCTACACGCACTGGACTTCATGTATCCTGACATACATGTAAATATCAATCCTGTCAAGCATTTGTACCCACCCAGATGTCCCTCAGTAGAAGCTCACCCACTGAGTCTAGCCAGCCCATCTAGAGTCACTTGCTTAAAGATCAACTCTCCCAGGGCTGGAGAGATTGCCTAGTGGTTAATAGCGCCGACCACTCTTACAGAGGAGCCGGGTTTGATCCCCAGCACCCACATGGCAGCCGAGAACCGTCTGAAACTCCAATTCCAGGAGAACTCCAGTTCCAGGGGAATCCGACACCCTCTTCTGACCTCCGCGGCATTATGCGACACGGGTGCACAAACTTGCATGCAGACAGTACATTCATACACATACAGAAATAAATAAAAATTAATAAAAAAATAATAAAAAATAAAGATCAACTCTCCCTTCACCCTGCAGCAATCAGTTGTCAGTAGTTCCTCACAGGTAGCTTTGGTGTGCTTCTCAGAGCCTCAGAAATCTACCTTGGCTTCATTTCCATCACATTCAGATCCCAGCATAGTTTCTTGTAGTTTTCTTCACTACCTAGAAAAGTAGAAAGACTACTTTCTAAATGATTGTGCAGATGAAGAAGAGTCTGTATCTTCTTCCAGCTCTGACCTGGGTGGTATTTTCAAACTATCACCAAAATACATTCCTAAAAATTATCCATCGACTTAAGCATCTGGCTTTTTTCCCAATCTTTTTAAAAAAAATCTCCTCTAAGACTATTTGACGTTTCAAAAGAATTAGCATGCTGCCTCTGGTGTTGTGATCTAAGTCAAACATGGCTTCCCTCAACTGAACCTCTGGAGGTTAGTGATTTCTTTTATTTATTCATTCATTCAATAGATACATGCTGAACTATATTCCAGGCCTTGAGATGTCCGGTTAGAGATAAGCTATTATATAGACTGCAAACTACTCATCCTCCATGGGTGTGTATATAATATATGTATGGTATATTAATATCATCAGTGAGAGTCAGGAGAGATGGCAGGTAGGCTGGTATAGACAAACTTAAGAGGAATTTTTATCTCATCTCGACTTTGAGGACATGGAGATCCCAACTGTAGGCTGGTGGTAGAGTCACAAGGGGAGCATGACCAGATGTCTGCGGTAGCAACCTAGAATCCTGAGAGAGCTCACAATGCATTAGAGACCTGTCAGTACTTCAGAAACATCCCCACTAGAATACACTGCATTGAAGCTACGGAGACAAGGCATTGGGATGACTGAAACTCCATGCAATGGGTAGCACTGACAATCTCTTGTAGCCGGAGAGTATGTTACACTGAGAAAGGTCACTCAGGCTGTGTGTGGGGAATGGATCAGATTACAGCAGAAGCAGAGAGACAAAGAGACCTGTTAGCCTGGCTGCCACAGACTGGGACAATGATGTTAATAGCCTGAAATAAGCTACTGCCAGCAGCAGGGTTGCAGAATTTTAAAAAAAGTAGCAATAGAGAATCTAAAGAACAGGGCTGATGGGATATGACTTGTGGGAAAAGAAAAGGTATAGAAGGATTCAGATCTGGCTGTGACAGACAGAGTAAAATACTAGCTCCGCTGATTGAGATATCCTGTGTAGATAGAGAAACAGACTTGGGTGACATGTGACAAATTCCGATGGAACAAATTGAGTTTAAGCTGTCTGTGGGTACGTATTTGACAATGTCCAGTGGCAATAATTCATGTCTGTCTGGAGCCCAAGAGAGCCATCCTCACTTGAACTGTATTGGAAGGTCAGTTCAGACAGATGGCCATTGGAATTCTGAAGGAGGAAGAGCTCACAGCACACAGAATGTGGAGCACTGAGGATGGGCTTCTGAGAAACACTGATGTGGTGAAGGACTGACAAAGGAAGAGGACTAAAGAAGACTGGGATAGAGCAGCTAGCAAGGTAGAATGAAAATACTGGTTAAAAGAGCTTACAGGGAGGCAGAATCTGAAACACCTAAGAATGTCTAGAAGTCAGGCCAGGTCAACACATTAACTTAGGAGCAGATCTGAGTAAGAAGTGTACAGATGTGCTGCATCTTGAAAAAAGCAAGTGGATCAATGGCCTGAACGAGAGGAACGTTAGTGAAGTAGTAAGAGGACACGGAATCAGGAAGGAAGACATTGAGGAAGGCCAAGCTAGGTTGTAGAGGACAAGGAAAGGAAGGCACAGCCAGTGCTAACACAGGCTTCCGATCCATGGAAAACTTTTGTCATTGCCTCAAATGGGAAGAGTCTGAGCTCATTTAAGTGTTGGTCAGAAAGAGTCTGAGTAGAAGAAGCAATTATAGTTACTGAGAAGGGAAGCATGGGCTAGGTGAACTGTGTTCTTAACGTCTCCGCTTACATCTACTCTAAAGCTTCTTCATAATAACTTCAACTTTGCTTCAGAAAAACAAACAAAAAGATGAGACCACACCAAAGTAGAGTGGGCCCATAATCCAGCATGTCTAACCTCCCCCACAAAAGGGGGAAAGTAGACACAAACACACAGGGAATACGCAACTACCAAGATCAATCAAGGTACTGAAACAGAAGCCAGAGAACAGTAAAGACTGCCAACAAAAACCAGAAGCCAGGAGGAACTATGGCAAAAGGTGTTCCACAAGCTCCTTCAAAATGAATCAGCTCTTGGGCTGGAGAGATGGCCTAGCGGTTAAGAGCGCCAACCGCTCTTACAGAGGACCCGGGTTCGATCCCCAGCACCCACATGGCGGCCAAGAACCGTCTGAAACTCCAGTTCCAGGAGAACTCCAGTTCCAGGGGAATCCAAGACCCTCTTCTGACCTCCGCGGCATTGCACGACACGGGTGCACACACCTGCATGCAGACAGTACATTCATACACATACCAAAATAAAAAAAAAAAAATGAATCAGCTCTTTCTCCCACACTTCCTGACTCTAGTATTATGAGACAATGCCTCCAAATGTGAGCTACCCATCTAGAGGATAATGTCCCCTGGCTCTGAAAAGCTGCATTCCCAAGACCCCACAGTGGATATTTGAAAGTTGGATAGAATTGAACACTCTATTTCAGCACTTTGATTATAGGACAATCAATTTGATAGCCAAAAATGGTTTGATTCACAAGCAGGTACCTAGTATATACAGAGTGGATTCGCTGGACAAAAGGATGACTTATGTCTTTGTTGAACAGAGGAACAATTCATATCTTGGGCTGAATGGAGGCCATTTAAATTTATCATGCTATACAAAATGACTACAACTAAAAAACAATGACCTACAACTTAAAATAGTTTGTTTCTGGAATTTCCTATTTCTTATTTTCACAGGAAAGTTGAAGTCTGGCAACTAAAACTACAAAAAGCAAAGCTATAAGGATAGTCTAAAATACTTTCCTACACTATTTTGACATGGTCACCCTGGAAAGCTAAGACAATAGTAAAAGTAAGCAAATGCGTTGAGAAGAAAAGGCATCAGGAGAGTTCTGACCTAATGCTGCTGCTTTTCCATGAACTTGGACCTAATGTCATTGTGGGGAATCACTGGGGGACCCTTGAGTGGGATACCTAGAGATTAGTGGAGACGTGAAATAGCCATCCTGAATAATAAAGGGAAATATAAGATTGAAAGCAGTATGGAGCCCCAATTAAGTAGGAATATCTGTATATTACAGTGTGCATGCATAGTTTCAAGGGTGTTTGCTTATTTGTCTGTTTGTTTTGAAGAGCCTTTACAATGGTACATGCAGTATGATTATTTGAGGCGTATATTTTCCACCACAGAAGTCAAAGCCAACTGTATTTTTCTGCACTGCCTGCCTTTTTCTTGACCCTAGTCCGTAGCAAAGGTACAGAGCAATAAAACTATTTTATTCATAGGAAAGGTCATTAAAATCATTCAGCAGGCTCTTCGCCAATATCCCTCTCGCCTTCTTCCACCACTAGGAACTAATCCCCAGGGTTTAGCTTATAAAATCCATGTCTGAAAAAATGTCTTTGTCTTTCATCATCAGCTTTCTCACAGATTTGGTGGCTCTGAGCTGCTCTCTGACACCGAAATGCTTCCTTAAGGCATTTTTCTTTGTCCTTAACTTTAAGGATGTCTTAAGAGGCATGTTTTCTCATAACATGAATATGAATCAAATCTCAGCAGGGTCTGTAACTAATCAGTTCTCAAAAGGTGCCGCAGTGTCGCCAGTGCAGGCAGAAGTGCCGCTGCAAACCTTGCAGATGTGCATCTTCCTCATATGAAGCATGAAGTTCTTTAGAATAAAACATGGCAATTCACGCAAATCGTATGAAACCTATGTCAAGTGTACACAGAGAGGTGTTGATGCTTATGAAATGGGTGTTATTCTCACAGCTGAGCTAGTACCAGTTTCCATATGCATGCAGCCCTGTGAAAAGCCTGTCCACAAAAGTCATGAATTTCTCAGGGATGTTGCAGAGAAACTGCAAGAAATGCAAGAGAAGAATGAAGACTCAGGAACCTTCGAAAAGAGCGAATAGGGAAAAGTAATGGCCAGAACAGGACAGAAGCAATTCTTTGTGCTGCCTTGAGATGCCCAAGTGGGCTGCCTTTGAGAATCCTCCCCATGAGTCTCTGTCCCCCTCTGAATAGGTCAGCAACTCAGACCCTGAATTCAGTGTCTGGTTGCCCAATGGCAAGAGGTCAGTCAGTTAGAAAGTACTTGGTGACAGACCTGGAATCTAACTCCAACCCCAGCAGAAGCAGATACAAGGAAGGGAAAATTCCTAATCCATTTGTTAGTGATTCTGTTGGATTATACACAAAACTTAAACCCTAAGCATCCATCTTAGCTATCCCATGTTTTTAAATTTCTATTATGATCATAATGATGGCACTTCAAAGGTCCTCAAGGACTAATAAAGCTACAGTGCAGATTGGAAATAACCTAGGCCTTCACAGGACCATCATCACCACTGTAACCATCACTATCTTACAGCAAAGAAAATCAAAATTGAAGTCAAGATTTACATGCCTGGACTACATGGTTTCTTAATGGAAAAGCTAATTAAACCTAAATAGTTTTATTCTCTACTTAATAATCATTTCCCTGCACAATGTCAAAGCATAAAACCTAGAGACAAGCAACCATCAAGCAGATTAGACCTCTTAAGATATCCTCAGCACACTGGAACACTGTGGCACAGTTCTGATCTGTATGTTTCCTGTATAATGTTTTCCTTTCTAATCTAGTTGGTTTTCATTAACATGTATTAAAAAGATAGATTTAGACAGACACAATGGTGCACACCTTTAATCCCAGCACTCTGGAAGCAGAGGCAGGCAGATTTCTGTGAGACTGAGGCCAGCCTGATCTCCATAGCAAGTTCCAGGCCATCTGGGGCTGCAGGAAGAAAGAGTCTCAAAAAAATAAAAAGAAAGAAAGAAAGATAGATAGATTTAATTATTTATGCTTCATAGCTTATTTCAAAACATTTTACTAAGATGAATTTCACTTAATCTGTGGCTTGCCCTCTCTTGCACCTGGAGACACAAGGCATGCCTGCTGGATTAAGGGAAAAGGAAAAAGGAAAAAGAGTAGCTGCCCGCCGCTGTCTGCCAACCTTATGGACTAGTGGCTGATAACCTTTCTCTAGCCCACCCATTGGCACCTAACATCTACGCCAGGTAGTGACCTATTGATTCCACTGCTGGACCACTCAGACTGACTCTTGTTTTAGCACTCCTCAGTCTATCTGCCAGCACAGACACCACTCACACCAGTCATGGTGCTGTTGTCCTGATGCTGGACTTCACAGGCTGGTTCTCCCCATCCAAGTTTCCCATAGCACACAACAATCAATACAAGCCTGATGGGGTTAATTTACATACACTCAGAAATTAACGGACGGGGGACTCTTGTCTGGTGGCAAAGAAGAATCTGATTATTATATACAGCACCTCCCTTATATAAACAGTGTGATGTCATCTCTCAGGACCCACTCCCAGACCCCCTGCATCACACTATAAATATCATGGGCTCTGTCTGTATCTTGAGTTTGTCTCACGTGTTTTGTCACAATTTGATACAAGCTATTCTCACCTAGGGGCAAATTCAGCTGGGAAGGACAGGCAGGCAATTAAAAACAATGCAGGCACAGGTTGCCTTCTTTTATCTACATTAATCTTAACCAAAAGACATAAAAGTTATCATTTGACATTGCTATCTCGATTTTTGAGATGGGAAATATGAAGGTCAGAGAAGAATGATAAGTCCAAATTTCTAAGACTTACAGTTATTTTCCCTGAGATTGGACCTCAGCATTTATTGGATTCTAGCCTTTATTTTCTTTATAGTCAATGGTCAACCACAAAACATTCACCATATATCAGGATACATACCAGAGGGGTAGGACTACAGAGACCTAACCAGAAGATATTTGACTTCAGTGATTTAGAATCTTATAAGGAAGTCAAATAAGTAAACAACTGGATTAAGTTTCATGGAAACAGAATTTTAAGTTATATCCATCAAAGAAGCCACTTGTCTATCCAAGCCTCTATTTCCCCATCTGGAATTAAACTTTTTTGTAGGATTATATAGAATGCAAGCAAATATTATTCTAACAGCAGTGATAATATAAAGGGCCTAGATGTGCATGCCAGGGTAGATGCTAGCCTTTGCGGGTGGTGACTGAGACTTCCAGGCAAAATTGCTCCAACAAAACAGAAATTTGTTTCACTGAACTTAGAAGAACCAACTTCCCACTGATTCATACAATGCCCTCTAAGACCCTATAATTTTGAGGGGTAGGAACTAAAGCTGCAGAGCCGCCCCACACAATATAATAGTTCTTAAAGAGATCTATTCTGACTTGAAATTTGTTCACATGCTGAATGAATGAGAATTCTGTGCTTACTTGCTCTGATTCAGAATCCCTGAGGGGTAGAAAAGCATAATTATCCCAATAAATAACATGGCATTATAAGTCAATAATGGGATGGCACCTTCCTGGCATCTAGACTGTAATCGTTTGAATTCAGGCCTTGAGTTTGCCAAGGTGCTTGTTACTGCAGAGTTACCATGGCTTATTACATTCTTCTGGTCTTGAACTCAACTGTCTCTGCAGCTGAGTTCATTAGGTAAACAGCTGGTGTAATTGATAGTGTGAATACCACTTCATTTCCTGCTGTTCCAAGAGAATTTGCTTTGAGGTGGGAGAAAATGACCTGTTCTGCCACTGTGAGTTTTGGCCCGCTTTCCTGGAGAAGCCCACTTCAGAATGTGCCTGCAAATCGTCTCCTTTTCTTTAAGACAGAAGACTAGGGCGGGAGCATATCAGCTATTCTCTCTCTCCTGGCAGGGTAGAAGTTCCAAGGTCAGCTCTCACTTGGCTAGGAAGAATATTACAGAGACTTTTCCAGACCTTTCTGGGAAGCTGTGGCAGAAGAGGCCAATGTATCCATGCAAAAAAAAAAAAAAAAAAAAAAAAAGTCAGCCCTTAGAAAAAATAATTTATAATAACATATTAAAGCAACTCCAATAAAAATCTCAAAAGGCTTACTTGGCTTGACAAAATTATTTTACAGTGTATAAAAAAGTTATGATAAAATGATCATCACATTTAGAATAATCAAAATAATAAGACATGACTTATTGCCAAAAATAAAATATGCTACCAGGCAACGGTTATCGTGCAGTGTGTTTCTGAGAGCAGGATCGACAGACACACATATTAACAGAAATGAATGAGCCAAGTGGAAGAGACACAAACCCATATGGGAAACGCATTGCAAATTATCTCAAATCTAAAATGGCTATCACCTTTTGTCCCCTTGGTTGCGGTACTGGGAGGGACGGCAGTGCACTGGAGTAAATCATGCCAGCTGTTAAGCAATACCTGTCACCAGCCACTTGTCAGCACAGAATGACTGGAACGGGGTTTGGAATCTCCACTTTTTGTTATTAGTGAAGGAAGAATTTTAATAATCAAAGCAAAAATTGCATGCCATGGTAAGACCAATCATAAAAATAAAAATTTGAATTTAAATTTTTAAAAATAAGTTAAAGGGCTGGGAAGACAGTGTAGTGGGAGTGCCTGCTGCTCTTGCAGAGAACTGGAAGTTTGGTTGCTGGTGCCCATATTGGCTACTTCAAAACTGCCTGTAACTCCAATACCATGAGATCTAACGGCTTATTGGGACCTCCAAGGGCACCTGTGCAAAGGTGCACAGACCCGCACATAGCCACAGTCACACACACATACACGAAAAAGTAATAAACATTTTAAATCAATAATTTAAAAGTATTTATCAAGCTTGTTTAAAAATGTAGCGTGCATCGTAGGAGATTATTACTACCATCTTTAGTATACAAAGTCATTAATAAAACAAATAACAACTAAAACGGGGCAAATGGCTTGAGGAATTAGGTCACAAAGAAAGTGATATGAAGCATAAAGATTCACACAAATGAGTGTTTTAATGTCACATATAATACACAAGGAAACAATACTGGCATTATTTTTGCTCATCAACTCAGAAAACATAAAATACACATTTAATGATTATTGCTAAGGAAGCAGCAAAATGTACATCTGATAGAAGCACACATTGATACATTATGGATGACAATATGTTGGAAATTTGAAAAATGTTCCTGCTTTCATGCTCGTGTCTGTTCAGTCTGGTTCATGTTCACTGTTTGGCATTTATCCTGTCTAAACTGTTGTAGATGATCACAACAATTTATGTGTCCACAATATAGAAGCAAGGCTCATAATTTAGACACAATAAAAGATATGGACCTAGGATGACACATTATGACATGGGGTACAATATAAGGAGAAACCGCATAACAACTAAAAAGGACAGTATAGAAGTGTATTTAATGATAGGGAAAAATACTAAATTACCTTTTAAAAGTTGATGTATCTGGGGGCTAGAGAGATGGTTCATTGGTTAAGAGCACTGGATGTTCTTGGAGAAGTCCCAGGTTCAAATCCCAGCATCCACATGGCGGTTGACAACTGTCTACAACTCCAGCTTTCAGTGATATAAATCACCCATGAAAGGAGGAATGCAGGGTAAAATGCACAACAAAAGAATAGGTGGAAATAAAAAAACATCTCCAGGGTATGATTTAAGTCATTATCAATTCATACATGAGGTCTGGCTAGCTCTGATGACCTACAATAGCAGCAACAGCAATAAAAAATAAATAAATAAATAAATAAATAAATAAATAAATAAATAAAAAACTTTCAGTGAAGTGAGGACAAACCAAAATGTGATCCTTCAAATGCTTTTAGGCTGGATTTGACTTGGAGCCTTATTGCCAAAGAAAAAGAGACTTAAGGCTGGGACCAGAGGGGCCGGTGCTAGTGGCCTGCACCTTGGTGCGGGCGGGAGTAGTTACCTGGGCAGGCATCTGCCGCCTCTGCCGCAGGTAGGGGGCCGTGGGCGGACCGTCCTAGTCTCTTTTGTGCTGGGACCAGAGGGGCCGGTGCTAGTGGCCTGCACCTTGGTGCGGGC